>CABEGB010000163.1:39310-94961 GCA_901521435.1 Crematogaster levior
AGAAGCATCGCACTTACTTTTCAGAGTCAAATTGTGATAAATTCTGTATCTATATTTTAACGATATTTATTTTGCATTTGTATCTTGAATAATTAATATCCGATTTTTTTTATTACGTTGTATGTTACGTCAGATAATCACTAACCTTTTTAAGCGTGTAGCTTCTTTGTACTTGATATAAGAACTTTTTTATTTATGAATTTTGGATTTATTTAATATTTACCCGTTTCAAACAATAAGACAACACTTTTTGACCATAAATTACTCGCTGAAAATACGGTATAACAAATTCAAAATCGGAAATTCATATGAAAATTCGAAATTTTACTACAGAAAGGTTGGAGATTTTTAATCTAAACCATTTTCATAACTCTTTCATTTTAATTATTTATTCCATCCATCGAAAGTTTTTTGAGAGCAGGCCGCCATGTTCTTTTTCCGAGTCATTAACAAATTAGTACTCTGGAATTACAAGCAACTATTTTTCATTGTCCAGGCTTGTATAAATTTCAAATCAAACTTCAATAAACGGTTTTTATATTTTGTGCACTAAGAATAACATATCACTTATGTACTTTCACTTAGAGTCAAATTTTAATCAATTTTACTTATATACACCTTATGTATGTATGTTCATTTTGAATTTGCACCTTGAATAACATATCAGTTATTTTTCGTGGTAATATATTATTAAATTTATTATATTATTTATTTTATTAATTTATTTAGTTAATATACACTTTATATATGTTCACTTTGAACTGGCACCTTGTAAATATATCAGTTACTTTTCATGGTGATATATTATTAGATAATCATTTAAATTTGTAAAAATTCAAATTCTTGAGGGTTTATTTTTGAACATGGCTTGACCTTTTCATTTATGATATTTTTTGGGATATCACCTACTTTTTAGAGTACAGATATATGAATCAATTGGTGCAAAAAAAACGCAAAGTTTAAAAAAAGTTATGCTATTTGCAATATGCAATTGCGTATTTTTCTTTAAGGATAACTATAAATCTACCCCATAAGAAACCTTAATTAACGACACAGGTCCCGTATTTTTGCGATGCACCGTTTCCAAGACGTTAAATTTCACCCTCAAGGGGTGGTTTTTGAAAATTTTTAATAAATGATAAATTGACCCCATAAAAAATCTTAATTAACGGCACAAGTCTCATATTTTTGCAACGCACTGTTTCCGAGACATTAAATTTCACCCCCAAGGGGTGGTTTTTGAAAATGTTTTATGAATGGTAAATTAACCCCAGAAGAAACCTTAAGGGGGGGGGGGTAAAGGATAATGGGTCTAAAAAAAGCACTTTTTTGAGAATTTTTTATATGAAAGTACATCTTAGAAATATTCTCCCAAAACCTGAGGTAATTTAGAGCAAAACTGAAGGAAATACGGACCCGAACGCTCGACCACTTTCTAAGCGGTTGAGCACGGCACGCAGGTAGTCGGCCGAGAGTGGTAGGCATTGTATTCGAAATTCCATTGCGTTTGAAATTCGGGGCGTGGACTTGTTTACCAACGGTTTCAGGCGTCGGAAAGCTTGAATCAACTCATTTGGAAGATCAGCCCAAAAATTTTATCCAGCAGCCCTATTATCGTCAACATTGCAGCAAATGTAGCTGCATGCACCTTCAATGAAGGCTATTTTGCGTTATTGGCTTTCCTTCAAGAAATGAATATCACCGTCGGCCCAAGCGCTCATAATTACGTTAAAATATTCGACGAAGCGCGAATACAGAAAGCGGAAGAAAAAGCTGCACTTCATACTAAAGAGGCCAGAATATTAAAAAGAATGGAGCAAAAGGATGCATTGGACCTTGCGACTGCAGCAGGAACCTTGTTATATGGTGCTGGTATTGACGATTCCATGTAAGTGTGAAAAAAAAATTTTTTTCCTATGAATTTTCTTAGTTAAAACTTTAAACGCGTTTTTCTCAAAACGACATTTTTAAAGTCGGTGTCCCTGATATCTCAAAAAATTCTGAACCGATCGGGTTCAAATTTTACACAGTTTTAGAAAACATATTTCTTAATAGAGCAACGGTCTTATTTTGTTTATTTTTTGCTTGTGACCGATTCTACAGACACAAAATAGCGCCATTTTTAGGGCAAAAATCGTGTTTTTGACTTCAAATGACCGAAAAAAATTGAAAAAATTAAAAAAAAAAATAAATGAGACCGTTGCTCCAAAGATATACTTCTAAATGACTAATTTTTTCCAACCGCATATTTTTCAGATGATTCTACAACGACTTATCCGGGACACCGCAGATATGTTTTTTTTCCACATGGCCTCAATAAATCGGCTGTCACTGGCTTCCTAATGAATATTTTTTAATGAAAAAATTATGAAATGTTCTTCAAAAGTTATACAATAACATGTAATTGAAATAAATAATTTAACTTTAGTAGTCTCTTCAAAAAAAATTCTCAAAAAAGTGCTTTTTTTAGACCCATTATCCTTTACCCCCCCCCCCCTTAATTAATAACACAGATCCCGTATTTTTGCGATGCACTGTTTCCAAAATATTAAATTTCACGCCCAAGGGGTAATTTTTGAAAATTTTTAATGGTAAATTGACCCCATAAGAAACCTAAATTAACGACACATGTCTCATATTTTTGCAATGCACCATTTTCGAGATATTAAATTTTACCCCCAAGGGGTGGTTTTTGAAAATTTTTATTGAACAGTAAATTAACCCCATAAGAAATGTTAATTAACGACACAGGTATTTTTGCGATGTACCGTTTTTGAGATATTAAATTTCACCCCTAAGGAGTGGTTTTTGAAAATTCCTAATAAATGGTAAATTGACCCTATAAGAAACCTCAATTAACGGCACATGTCTCATATTTTCGCGATGCACCTTTTCCCAGATATTAAATTTTACCCCCAAGAGGTGGTTTTTGAAAATTTTTATTGAGCAGTAAATTAATCCCATAAGAAATGTTAATTAATGACACAGGTCCCGTATTTTTTCAATGTACCGTTTTTGAGATAAATTTCACCCTCAAGGGGTGGTTTTTGAAAATTTTTAATAAATGATAAATTTAGAAATTTAGAAATTTTCAAAAACCACTCCTTAGGGGTGAAATTTAATATCTTAAAAACGGTACATTGTAAAAATATAAGACATGTGCCGTTAATTAAGGTTTCTTATGGAGTCAATTTACCATTTATTAGAAATTTTCAAAAACCACCTCTTAGGGGTGAAATTTAATATCTCAAAAACGGTACATCGCAAAAATACGGGATCTGTGTCGTTAATTACCATTACTTATGGGGTTAATTTACTGTTCAATAAAAATTTTCAAAAACCACCCTTTGGGAGTAAAATTTAATATCTGGGAAACAGTGCATTGCAAAAATATGAGACATGTGCCGTTAATTTAGGTTTCTTATGGGGTCAATTTAACATTTATTAAAAATTTTCAAAAACCACCCCTTGGGCGTGAAATTTAATTCTGGATTTTCACAAAAATTCAGCAGATCAGTCAACAACGTGATCAACATTATAATTTCCAGTTTAACGGAAAAAAATATTGCCAGCACAGACGCACGCAAGCAATCCAGCAGATAAAATAGCATCGTGTGCCGCTGGCTTAATATATTATACACATGTAACACGCGCGAAGGTCCAAAGAGAAATACAATCATAATCTGTCACATGTGTCACGCTTAACCATGACAAACTTTTATCGACTTTTAAGTAACTTTTAAGTAACGCGCACAGCACAGAGTATTGAGATAATCAATCAGCATCGCCGAAAAGCGACAACTATACTTGCGAGAATCGATATAACATGGACTTTTTAAGAGTGGATACTTACATTAGAACGAAAGATCAAACGATAAATTCAGTTAGCTTAAACTTTATTATTATACATATTATTATACAAACAAAATACACCAGAGAAGTATTTATATTCATGTATTTGACACGGAAAAATATATTTAAATTCAAATTACATATTTACAATTTCTTTAAAACAATATATAATTTTATTAATTTATTCTTGATCATTAATTAAAATTTTAATTAATTTAAGTTTATTTTATTAAAATAATAATTAAAAATTTAAGTAGTTTAAATAAAATATTAATTTGTAAGATTAATACAAAAAATTTAATTTATCTTAAATTATTATTATAAATATTATTTATTTTTAATAGTTTTTATATTAATATTTATATTAATAGTATTTATATTAATATTTTATTTAAGATTATATATTGAAGATTATGTCTATAATATTAATAATCATTAGACCTAAATTACTTAGAATTTTATTTGGATGAGATGGATTAAGATTAATTTCTTATCATTTAGTATAGAGAGATCAAAAATTGAAAAAATATTTATTATCACTTTCAATTTTATTTATTAGATTTATTTAAAAACTTAGAAGTTTTTGAAGTTAAAGGACAATGTTATAAATTTTACTTAGTAAGTAAATTGAATATTTTATTAAATATTTGTTAAATATCTCTATTAGAACGAAAAATTAAGCGATAAATTCAATTAACATAAATTTTATTATTATTATTATTTTTTTTATTATCATTATTATTTTTATTATTATTTTTTTATTATTATTATTATATAAATTATTATACAAATAGTAAGTAAATGGAATATTTTATTAAATATTTACATTAAAACGAGAGATTAAGCGGTAAATTTAATTAAATTTTATTATTACATTAGCGTATTTGAACATTTTTAATAAATGGTAAATTAACTCCATAAGAAACTTTAATTAACAAAACAGATTCCGTATTTTTGCGATGCACCGTTTCCGAGATATTATATTTTACCTCCAAGGGGGGGTTTTGAAAATTTTTAATAAATGATAAATTGACCCCATAAGAAACCTAAATTAACGGCATATGTCTCATATTTTTGCGATGCACCGTTTTCAAGACATTACATTTCACCCCCAAGGGATAATTTTTGAAAATTTTTAATAAATGGTAAATTAACCCCATAAAAAACCTTAATTAATGACACAGGTTCCGTATTTTTGCAATGCACCGTTTCCGAAATTTTAAATTTCACACCCAAGGGGTGGTTATTGAAAATTTTTAATAAATGGTAAATTGACCCCATAAGAAACCTTAATTAACGGCACATGTCTCATATTTTTACAATGCACCGTTTCCGAGATATTAAATTTTACCCCCAAGGGGTGGTTTTTGAAAATTTTTATTGAGCAGTAAATTAACCCCATAAGAAATGTTAATTAACGACACAAGTACCGTATTTTTTCAATGTACTGTTTTTGAGATATTAAATTTCACCCTCAAGGGGTGGTTTTTAAAAATTTTTAATAAATGGTAAATACACCAGAAAGGGTGTGAGAGAGTGAGAGGGGGTGAAAGATGATGAAAAAGTGTAAGAAAAGCGAAAAAAATGAAAAAATAAAAAGAGAGGGGAGGGGAGGGGAGGAAGGGGGCCGTTGTGAGCCACCTTGCCGTGGTGGAGGGGCTCCCCCAGGAAATTCTCCTGGGGGTCTAAGAGCTCACACATGGAAGGAAAACCATGTTAAAAAACCCGGGCAGGTCGGGCTCGTGAGGAGGGTTATCCCAGCCGACCTAGGA
This sequence comes from Crematogaster levior, assembly GCA_901521435.1. Lineage (NCBI taxonomy): Eukaryota > Metazoa > Arthropoda > Insecta > Hymenoptera > Formicidae > Crematogaster > Crematogaster levior. Next base: position 44,935 of record CABEGB010000163.1, read on the forward strand.
GTGGAGTCTCCGAGTTAACCTCCCGTGGAAGACAACCACGTTAAAAAATTACGTTTTTATGGATGTCTATATGAATCACGAAGAATTAAAGTTACCACCCCAGGGATTTCGGGTGCCCAGGGGTCGGCGCAGGGGGGGTACAGTCCCGGCCCCCCCTGCGTCGTCATCAGGCGACGGGCGGTACGGGGTTTGCGACGCAGGAGCCCCGTACCAATGGGCGACTGCGGATACCCTTTGTACCTCGGTACTCAGGGTATTGGAGGAACTCCTCCGATTAATGGGGGAGTTGAGGAAAGATGCAGGTGCGTCTTCGTACGCAGCTGCGGTGAGCAGGGGGTCTGAGTATCATCCCACACGGACGGTGGGAACTCAGACCCCCTCGGTGGTCGTAGTTTCCCCCTCGCCAAGGTGTTTCAGATGCCTGGCGAGGGGTCATATAAGGAAGTGGTGTCCCTCGGACCCTGACCGGAGCGCTTCATGCCTCCGGTGCGGTGCCGAGGGGCACTTGGTCAAGGAATGTGCGGCGAAATCCGCACATTGTGGGAATTGTGAGGAGGCTGGGCGCGTGGCGTCCCATCGAGTAGGTGGACCCACGTGCCCGGTAGTTCCCCCCCGCAAGGGGGGTCGGAAGAAAACCAAGGGTAGAGGGGGAGGCTGCTCTCCCCCTTCCTCGGTGGACTTGGCGACGGTTCCCGTTCCTTCCGGGATGTCGTCATCCGGGATGGAGCCGGCAGCGGTTCCTCTTCCCAAGAGGACTACGTTGGAGTCGGGTCCTTCCTCTATGGAGGTGGACCCTCCCACTGAGACACTGGGGGGCGCACCGGCGATGGTGGATCTGGGGGGGTCAGTCCCCAGCCTGTCGTCGGGTGTGTTCCCTGACGGTTCAGTGACGGTGGTGGAGGAGGATCTTTCCTCTGCGGGGACTCTGGAAGCAGGGTCCCCCTCGTTTGGTGGAGAAATTGGAGGAGGGGGGGAGAGTCCGCCTCTCCTCCCAATTGGTGGTAAGGAGGCCGAGCCTCGGAGCGTGTCGGCTCTGCTTCGGGATCCTCTTTTGGATCCAAAGCTGAGGATGCACCCCGAGGTTCGTCTCCATCGGATGCGATTACGTTGTGACGAGGCTAAATCGAAGGCTGAGTCGAGATTTTGGAAGGACACGATTGACGAGGTTATCAATGATACTCGGTGGTCCGAATACGAGGATATGGACCCAGAGGTGTTCGAGGATATGCAGTCAGGTATTCTCCCTGTTGATTCCATCGACGAGTTCGGGCGAATCAAAGGGGGGAAAAATAAGAAGAAGAAAAAGAAAGCTAGGGGATGACAATAGTCTCCCCTATCCGGAAGGCCGGGGAACTTGTTTCTCCGACCCGATGGAAGGGGAGTTATAGGGGAGGGAAGTTTTACTCTCCTCCCATGTCATCCCCTAGCTTAGATTATAAGTGGGGTTGGCTGGGGGCGGGGGCCCCCAGCCACCTCACGCCCCACTATCATCCGGGGGCGGCCCTCCCTCCTAACTTCTGGGAGGGGCGGGGGAAGGCTGCGGTGACCCAGCCTTCCTCGTAGTTTGGTAATTTATTTTTTGGGGGGGAGTTTTGTCTCCCCCCCCAGGTTAGGGGCTGAGTTCAGCCAAGCCCGAGGGGAGGCCGGATGAAATGCCTCAGGCGATACCCGGCCTCCCCTCACTATGGGCAAGGACGGTCACCCCCAGGGGTTTTAGTGGGTATGCCGGAGGGGAACTTCTTTCCCCTCCGGTGAGTCCCACATAACCCGTAGAGGTCCCCCCGGGCCTCTCGGGTATCCATAAAGGATTTCCCCTGGGATAAAAAAAAAAAAAAAAAGGTGGGGGGGGGGAGGAAGGGGGGCGTGGTGAGAAAGGGAAATGAGGGGTGGGGAGGGTGAGTGGAAGTTGGGGGAGGTGTGAGTGAAAGGTAAGAGAGAAGAGAAGTACATACATGACTGCGGACAGAGAACAATTTTTCATGAAAAACATCACTTTTTGACCGTTTGTATATCCAGAACGGCTTGACCGATTTTTTTTTTTTTTTGGCTTAACTTACTCGTGGCGATGCCACCTTTCAGAATATGCTACATGCATTTCAAAATTTTTTATATTTTAATAGTTCTGTACCCCAAAAAATCGATTCTAAACTTTCTGGATAAGAGACTAGTAGCGTCCAAAATTTTGAACATGGCCGGAGACGCTACCGCGTCTCCTGATACAGGGTGGGGAAAAAGTACCGGGACACCTAAATAACTTCTGAAAGGTTTGAAATATCGGATTGAAATTTACGGGGTTACAATAGTATCACACAATCTACCACATAACACCAAAAACGCTCATTTTAACACTTGGCATGCGGGTATAATTCACCGTCGAATTACGCGTGCAGCGGGCGTTTTTTCGTGAATCGCGCGGAAATTTGGTTATTCAGAAAAATCGCAGTAAATCGAAAACTACTTCGTTTTTATGAACGAAACACTTTTTTTATTTTACACTTAAATATATACTGTATGATTATTTAACAAAAAAAAACGATATTTTTACGAAATCATAAAAATAAACGATTTTTAAAATTTTACAATGTATAAAAAAATATTTTTTCATTACAAGTACAAATAGAACTGATAACACGTTAATAGTTTTTTACAGTATGGTACCGTTCAAAGCATTTTCTGTGAAGAGGAACACGGCAGAAGCTACATATGAAACACGTTTCACTTCGCACTTTTTTAGCTGCACACATGCGACATTGTCTTTGTGGATTTTTCTTCTTCCCGGCACCAACAATTTTCTCCAATATGTGTTTGCGCATATCCATGGATAATCTTGAGGGTCGCGTTTTGATATCATTTCCTCTGGTTCTTCAGTGCTGATTTCAGGTAGTTCATCAGTAACCCAATGCCGTGCGATGTCGTGCAAAAATTTCTTGTATTTTATTTTTTGCGTCTTTGTCGAATTGTATACTACATATGCATTGAAAAATGCACAATTCATCATGTACATAGCTAAGCGCTTTGTCCACTTCACTGTTTTACGCAAAATACTATAGTAGGACAAATACTGATCGGCCCGATCTACTCCTTTCATGTACTTGTTGTAGTCGATCAAAGCATTTGGCTTTATAATTTTTTGTCTCTTGATACGATCGACATTACTACTTTCTTTCATTTCCGCGGAATGGATTGAAGAGATGAGACTAACTACTTTCTTGGATTGCCAAACTTGTACCAATATATCATTTTTTCTGCGAAAGATTGTTTCTCCTTTTTTCAAATTAGTTTTTTTCAGGCACTCTGGTAGACCTCTATTCTTCCTAATTGTTCCGCAAATTCGTATTTTTTTTTGTAAAAGGGCTTCCGTGTTATCGACGCTGTTGTAGTAATTATCCATATACAAATGGTGCCAGACATCAGTATATGGCGAAACTACTGTACGTATTGTTTCGATCAATCGTGATCCTTAAGCTGCATAAACTTGAAAATTGCAAATATAACCTGTGTCACTTTCAGACAATATTCGTATGAGTATACCGTATTTTATAATTTTTCCAGCATTGTAAACTCTAAAAAACAATCGTCCTTTCCAAGGAATTATGCCCTCATCTAACGATACTTGTTGTTTCGGTTTGTAAATGTTATTGAATTTTTCAATAAAATAATTTAGTATAGGCCTGACTTTGAATAATCGATCAGAATCGTCTGTGATGTCTTCATTGTTATTGAAATGCCAAGCCTTCCATATTTGGCGAAATCTATCCCTTGACATAGTTTTTGAAAAAAACGGTGTACTTGTGCAGACATCAGTTGACCAATAATCGTCTCGGGCGTCTTTACGAACTTGTCCCATGAAAATAAGCCCCAAAAATGTCTTCATCTCCGGAATCGTAATATCTCTCCATTTAATGCTTTTGGGATATATTTTGAACTGAGTCATATTTTGATAATAATATCTGTTTGATTCCGCGACTAAATATGCAAAAAAGTCGTCGTTTATAAATAACTTCACTGCATCAGCTGTGGATTCAGGAACATTAGCCATATTAGATATCCCAGGATGACCCAAAAACTCTTCAAGGTCTGGAGGATTGTCAATCGATGACTATTCATCTGCTTCTTCATCAGAAGTTGTTCCAGAACTACTAGAAATTCTTATTCGGATGAACACTCGAGAACGTGGAATAATGTCATCATCGTCGCTTTCTTCGGTATCTTGACTTTCAGAATCACTATCATACGAAAAGTCCGATAATCTGTCAGCGCATATTTCTTCATCACTATCTTTGTCACAACGGCTCATTTTATCAATTTTGTAATCAATAATAAAAAACCAAGCTTCAAATTGACAAAACACTTGTACGTTCTGGAGCTAGGAATTCGATTGAAGACGAAATAACTCAGCAAAAGACCGAGTAACTCGACAATCATAACTTGTGAGAAGAAAAAATGCAAAGCGTTGCCTAGCAACGCAAACAACACGCATATAATGTCACACATACATGTAACTATACGTATTTAGTAGATTTGTGGTGGTTAGCGGGTATCCACCACAAATCTACTAAATACGTATTTTTACGTGACCCGCGCTCCAGTGACAGACTGCAAAAAACGTAAAAATACGTTGCCCGCATGCCAAGTGTTAACACCTCCGGGGGGTGGGGGGGAAGGAAGGCGAAAAAATCTTAAATGGAATATGGGATCGAGTGAGGGTTTGTTCGAAAGAGCTTTTCGAGACAAGAACAACGCGATGTCGTCGAGGTCTCTAAGATTTTTTTTCGCAGAGTTATGATCATTTAAACATTGAGATTTTGCAGTAGCGGAGGGTGTGAGTGCGTGTATGCAAATGTGTTTCACAGAAGAAACAGGGACCCCGTGGTTCGTCAATTCCACAGTAGTTAACGACTCCAAACCCCTTCTGCTGTGTGTGTATATGGTGCGTGCGTGCGTGCGTGCGTGTGTGTATGTGTGAGCGCGCGCGCGCGCGCGCGTGCATGTACGTGTATGCGTATGTGCGTGCGTGCATGTGCAAGACCGGGTGTGTGTGTATAATCAACTAAGGCAATTGTAGGGAGGTTTATATCAATTGTTCAAAATGTGCACCGTCAACTGTTTGACAACAAGCTATCCGATGATAAAAAGATAAAACGGCATTTTGAATGTAATTATGAGGGATAAGAGCAGCTTCCTGAAGAATCCGATTTCGTAATTCATCCAGATTTTGTGGTTTTGTTTTGTAAACTCTTTCTTTTAAGTAACCCCACAGAAAGTAGTCGAGAGGTGTTAGGTCAGGTGATCTAGGATGCCATTCGATAGCTCCTCTCTTACCTATCCATCGCTCAGGAAACATTGCTAAGATAATAACGGACGTTCCTTCCGTAATGCGGTGCAGCACCATCTTGTTGAAACCATGTGTCCTCAAAATTGTCCCCCACGATTGCCTGTATTGTTGGAACTATTTCATGACATAGCATATCCTCGTACTTCGCAGCTGTTAAATTTCCATCGATGAAAAATGGACCAATGACGGCATTATTGAGAATACCTGCCCACACATTTAATTTTTGCGGATACTGCGTGCGTGTTTCTTCAATCCAGTGAGGATTTGCGTCAGACCAGAATCTACAATTGTGCCGATTAACGTTGCCATTTATCTGAAATGTTGCTTCATCTGAGAAAACTATGTTTGATAGAAAGTTAGGATCCTCGTCTATTCTTTCCATCATCAACTCACAAAATTCAATGCGTCTATCAAAATCATCCTCATTTAGCTCTTGCACAAGATGGGCTTTATAGGGATGAAATTTATTATTTTTTAATATTTTAAGAACAGACTTTTTATCAATGTCATGTTGCAAAGCAACTTTACGACTTGAATCATGCGGATTTTCGATGAAAGATTGTAGAACATCCAATGATTTTTCTGGATTTGTTGCTGACTTTGGCCTACCTAATACTGGACGATTTTTAACACTTCCAATTTCGTTGAAACGCCTTATCGTTCTCTCGACTGTAGATTTTGAAATGGCAGTACCTTCATTGCGAAAAGTTTCATTGAAAAGCTGTCTCACGTCATTGTACGATCTCAATCGATCGCCCCAGCCTCTCATCATGAAAAGAGATATGCGTTCTCGTTCAGAAAGACGTAACATCGTTGACTGAAGAAATAAAAACTAAATAAACTAATACTTGGATACACAAGTGTTAAAAGTTATTAAAAATACAGCGAAGAGTAAAAATCACGGATTGTGATACAGTAAATTGTAATGAATGTTCAAAAATTAACTCGGGAAGCGAAAATCGAACAGAACTTGGGTACGATCTAAGATTGAAATCAATTTCAACCGTCTTCGTGATCCAAACTTCGAGGAAGAACCTGGAAACGAAAAACTGAGACCACGTGCGCTGACAATAAACGGCAGTGCTACGGTTTTGGGAATAATTCATCTTTTGATTTATCGATCGACCGATTAAGCGAGCATGGATCGTCCCAGAGGGATGCCGCTCCTTGAATTACGCGAACCGTGACAAGTACTCTCGGTACGCATTGCAAGTACGAAACAGTTTGACGCACGCACATACGCACACACACCCTCCGCTACTGCGAAATCTCAATGTTTAAATGATCATAACTCTGCGAAAAAAAATCGTAGAGACCTCGGCGACATCGCGTTGTTCTTGTCTCGAAAAGCTCTTTCAAACAAACCTTCACTCGATCCCATATTCCATTTAAGATTTTTTTCCCTTCCCCCCACCCCTCGGGGGTGTTAAAATGGGCGTTTTTGGTGTTATGTGGTAGATTGTGTGATACTATTGTAACCCCGTAAATTTCAATCCGATATCTCAAACCGTTCAGAAGTTATTTAGGTGTCCCGGTACTTTTTCCCCACCCTGTATATATATATATATATATATATATATATATATGTATGTATGTACGTATGTACATATGTATGTATGTATACAAATTTATAATGCGAAGATACGTCTGCGTTCTTCTAGCTGGCCGTGCGCCGAGCGCACACGTACACGGCTTTTTCCTTGTGTGCGCGCACACGAGGAAAAGCCGTGTACGTGTGCGCTGGGCTAGCTAGAAGAGCGCGGACATATACGTATATCTTCCGTCTCTCCCTCTCGCTATAGCTGACACGCTTGGCGATCGAGATCGAAAATTATATTTCTTGCAAGGAGACGGTCGAGCTTTCCACCTGGAATTTAGTTGAATATCATATATGTTTTTATACTCTTCCTACTAATATATTTACTTTTTTTCAACGTGTCTTTAAATAATTTATGCAATACATTAAAATTAAACCTATATTAATATCATTAAAAAAATTATTTTTATATAATATTTTTTAAGGATTAATATAGGTTTAATTTAGTATATTGCATAAATTATTTAAAGACATAAAAAAAAAATAGAAAAAAAGAAAGGTTTCGAACTCGAGATCTCCAGCGTTCTAGCCGATCGACTTACTAACACGACCACGCTTATTGCTTTGAAAGTAGGTATATCGAATCGGTAGATTACGTACTGACTTTACTTTTACTTCTTGGAAAATAATGGTACGAGTTATTGTACCATGTATTATATTAGTAGGAGGGGTATCAGTTATGATATTCAACTAAATTCCAGGTGGAAAGCTCGACTGTCTCCTTGCAAGAAATATAATTTTCGATCTCGATCGCCAAGCGTGTCAGCTATAGCGAGAGGGAGAAACGAATACGGAAGATATACATATATGTCCGCACTCTTCTAGCTAGTCTAGCGCACACGTACATGGCTTTTCCTCGTGTGCGTGATGTAGCGCGCACACGAGGAAAAAGCCATGTACGTGTGCGCTCAGCTAGCTAGAAGAGCGCGGACATATACGTATATCTTCTGTCTCCGTCACACGAAAGCAGCACCTTCTATCGTCATATCTAGGAACTAAACTTGACGTCTTTTTTACCTCTCGTACAGAAATCTCGTACGAAAGTCTCGGGTATACAGATTAAAAGTTTAAACTTTTTTTGGCTGCATGGAACGATAAATCCTTTTGTAGGATTAAAGTAGACACTTCAACGGAACTGGGAGACAAGCTGTTTTGTGCAGAAAAGGTACCAAATTTTTATATAAAATTGATATTTTCACGAGTTGAACATTCGCTCTGAAAATAAATATATTGAAATTTTGTAATTACTTCTTTCTTCGGCGTAAAATTTGCACCTCCCGTGTTCGTTTGCGTGCATACTTTAATCCTGGAAAAGGATTTTTAATTGTGTGTAGTTAATAAAAAGTTTAGAATTAATTTTTAATTGACCGTATTTTGTCGGTAAAACAGACGGCTTTAGGATCCCCTTAAGGATGAATTTTAGAAATGTTTAGAAATTCCTTCTTCGGGATTTGTGAGTGGGAATTGTGGTTCTATAAACCTCCATCTTTTTTCCAAACTTTTTAAGGCTAAATCTAAGGGGACATTAGTGAACAGAGAAACGACATCAAGTGAGAAAACAATATCAGAACTCGTCAATTCTCGTCCTTTTTTTTTTGTTCACGAGGAGGAAACCTTTTATAGGTACCCTGGGGACTCTGGGGAGTCCCCAGGGTTATGTGGGAGTCTCCCGAGGGGGAAGAAATCCCCCCCCGGGCATACCCACTAAAACCTCCCCGGGGTGCCTTCCTAGGCCCATAATGAGGGGGAGCAGGGTATCACTATAGAGCATTCGTCCTGCTCCCCCTCGGGCACGGCCGTTAAGCGGCCCTTGCAGGGGGAGAGGGCAAAGACCCCTACCTCTCCCTGCCTGGAGTACTCATGGAATACTAGGGAAGGTCCGGCACCCCGGAACCTTCCCCGCCCCGGATATTAGTGGGGCTGGAGTCGGTCAGGAGCCCCAGCTCCTGACCGACCCCACTAATAATTACTGGGGGGAGACGTGAAGTCTCCCCCCAGCAATTTCCCGCCTTTTCTTTTTCTTCTTCTTCCGCTTCTTCGCGGCCTTGGGAGGGTCATCGGAGAGGGAGGGGGAAAGTGATGACACACTCCCCATCTCCACCTTCTCCCCAAACCCGGCCGCGAAGAAGCGGTCGTCCACTCTTCTCAGCTTCTCTAGGCTGACTATAGGGCGAAGACGGGTCAACTTAAAGTCCTGACCCGCCTTCGCCCCAATCTCTTCTGCCACCCTGGTACTAGGGGTGGCAACCTCTGTGGGCGGAGGAGTCCCCTTTGACGGGCCGAACTCCTCGCCCAAAGAGGCGGCAACGACTGGGGTCTGCTCTGACGCAGGCCCCCTTTTCTTTTCCACCTCTAACCATGTAACTAGGGGGGGGGGAATCCTCCCCCCCACACACCTCCACCTCCATGGGAGTCTCTAAAGAGGCCCCCACGGGTGTCGACCCCGCGGGGGCCGCCACTGGGACGACAGACTCGCCGCCCCCGGCAGCGACCTTCGCAGAGAGAACCTCTCCGGGGGGCGTCCCCTCAACAAGTGGGAACGCCACCCCAGACACCTTAGGAGGAAGAGTCTCCTCCCTCCCCCTAGGCTTCCTCCTTCGACCCCCCTTGCGGGGAGGAACCTCGGGGCACGTGGGCCCACCAATACGGTGGGACGCCACGTGCCCCGCCTCAGCACAAGCCGGGCAATGTGCGGCCTTCGCCGCACATGCCTGGACCAAATGCCCCTCGGCACCGCACCGGAAGCAACAAGTGCCCCGGTCGGTAGCCGAGGGGCAGGACCTCCTGGTGTGTCCTCGCACCAGGCACCGAAAACACCTGGGCGAGGACACACCACCGGCCGAGGGGGTCTGGGTGCCCACCGTCCTTGTGGGACACCCAGACCTTCCTCCCCTCTTCACAGCCGAAGCGTACGAATTGCACGCCTCGGTACCAAAATCCCGCTCCCCCAAGCAACGGAGGAGCACCTCCAACACCCTAAGGACTGACGCCCCTAGAGTATCCGCGGTAGTCTCGTTGTGCAGAAGGCCCGCGTCGCACCTCCTGCACCGCGCGTCGCCCGATGACGACATAGGGGGGGCCGGGACAATACCCCCCCTACGCCGGCCCCTGAGGCTCCGAGACCTCTGGGGCGGTACGTCAGAAACTTTAAAAGCCATTAGTCCATAAAACTGTAATTTTTTTACGTGGTTGTCTTCCACGGGGGGGTTATTTCGGAGCCCCCCACTCCTAGGCCGGTTGGCTTCACCCACCTCACGGGTCCGGCCTACCCGGGTTTTTTAACATGGTTTTCCTTCCATGTGTGCGCTCTTAGACCCCTGGGATTTCTCCCAGGGGAGCCCCTCCACCACGGCAAGGTGGCGCACAATGGAGGGGGTCAATTCTCGTCCTGATAGTCTGTCATACAACTCCTCACTGTTATCCTTGATTAAAAAGAAAAAATTTTTTAATAAAAAAATGACTTATTTATTTATTTATTTATTTTTATTTATTTTATGTATTTATTTTTACCGATTGACTTAATTATCTATTTTAAGCTTTATTTCTTTCTTTTTTAATTTTATTTATTTTATGTATTTAATTTTTTTACTGATTGACTTATTTATCTATTTAAGCTTTTTTCTTTATTTAATTTTATTTATTTTATGTATTTATTGTTTTTTTACTGATTGACTTATTTATCTATTTAAGCTTTATTTTTTTATTTTTTTATTTTATTAATTAGTTTTATTAGTTCATCTGATTAATTTTTAAAAATTATAATATTTATTCGATAGACATGACTATATAGATTTAATTCATTGACGCTAGACGGTTGGAATTACACTTAGTCACTTTCGCGATTACTATGAGAATTTTGTTATTTCAATGGCTAATACTTCAAATTCATTACTTTTTTTTACATTGCACTTTGAAGAAAATATAAGTCTATTTTTAGTTGCCTAAATTTTAACTCATATGACCACTAAGAAAAAATACAATTCTGATTAGAGCCGGTCCGCCACTCTAATTGTCACTCCACGGACATATCCAATCCGGGGGAGAATAATCTAATTTATTGGTTCACGAAAAAGACAATTGCGACGACGAACTACACAAGAATATATTGCGTACCTTAACTATAAGTATAATATTATGTGTTGAAATTGAATTTTTTGTTTTGTCTAACGATGTTATATTTTTTGATGTCACTGAAGAGGGCTTTGCCGAAACGCGTTTGACCTATAATAGCCGAAACGCGTTTGACCTATAATAAACATGTGTTATTTTTAAATGATTATTTATGGTTTATTTATTGCTCGTGAAAGGCATCTTACATTATTTATTTTGAATACAAACGAGCATTGACACGGATTTTTATTTTTTATTTTTTTTTCAAAACTTTGAATTTCTGTTTTCACCAAATTAAAGGTTATTTTTTTACAAATTTATCCATGTATATTAAAGTTATGTTGCGTAATATCATTTTCGAGAATTAATTATAAACGCATCCGTACATACGCTATTTGTGTCGGTCCATGTGTTGTTGCGCTCGTTTCTTCGCACAACGCATTTTCCTGTAATCAAAAGATAACAAATATACTTGGAGGACATATCCATATATAATCACGAAAGTTTTCATCACATATAGCTTGAGCACTTATATAAAACTTAAAAAGTTTAAAGGTCTATAAGACGAATAATTTTATCGTTGGAGAAAATATAGAATGCCGTCGCTTTGTGAGCATCAATTTAATACGTAACATCGTACATTTTATTGTGTATCCTTAATTAAATTGTGTGAACTATTAATCTTGCAGTTTTATAAGTATTATATTTTGTAAATTTTGTCTGTTACTATGTATCTATTTATGTTTATGTATATATATTAAATATATTTTAAAACCTATAAAAGAATAACTGTATGAAAATATATATAAACATTATACATATATATATATATATATATATATATATATATATATATATATATATATATATATATATATATACATACATAAACATTAATAGATATAGTACGTATTAACAGACAAAATATTAATATCTCTCTCTCTATAAAACTGCAACGATTAATAGTTCACACAATTTAATTAACGATACGCAATAAAATGTACGTATTAAACTGATGCTCGCAAAGCAACAGCATTTTATATTTCCTCCAACGATAAAATTATTCGTCCTTTAGACCTTTAAACTTGTTTTAAGTTTTATATAAGTGCTCAAACTATATGTAATAAAAACTTTTGTGATATTATATGTCCTCCGTATATTCGTCACTTTTGATCACAAGAAAATGCGTTGCGTGAAGAATAGAGCGCATGGACCGACACAAATAACGTATGTACCGAGGCGTTTATAATTAATTCTCGAAAATGATATTACGCAACATAACTTTAATATACATGGATGAATTCGTAAAAAAATAACCTTTAATTTGGTGAAAACGGAAATTCAAAATTTTGAAAAAAAAGTTAAAGGGGAGTAAGTTATTTTTTAAAAAGTAAGAAAAGAAAAAAATTTTCTGGGGATCTGGAGAATAACATATTAGAAGCTCATCAAAATTGGAGAGGGACACTTCCGACCCTTTCCTTGTTAGTCTAAAATCTTCGTAGAAACCAAGAATCTAAAATGTAAAATTACAATTTTCCACTTTCTAAAGCAATCACGATCTTAGAAATCGATCATAAAAATTAATATTTAAGTTTTTAATTCTTATCGCGAAATTACAAATTTCTTACTCCAATGCATCTTTCTTGAGCAAAAGAACTTGTAAAAAAAAAGAATATTAAGAACAGCGCGAAAAACAATCGCAAAAACAAAGGAATAGAAATATCGACGGACGAGTTACACCGTCTTTCATACAGTTAAAAAAAACTAGACTCCACAGAAGAAAGATAACCAAATAACAATAGCGGTAGAGGCCTAATATAAACGAAACGCGTGAACGAAACGCGTACACGTAAAGCATACGCGTAACAACCCGACGCAAGGCGAGTCTTTTATATTCAAGCCCAGCTGAATTTTACTTACGAGTTTACTTCAAGTTTATGCACCGCGTACCGGCGGCATACCGAACTAACTGTCACCACGCACCCCAGCGGCACTCACAGTGATGCTTGCCCGCCACAATATTAATTGCTTTTACTATTCAAAAATTTTATTGTATTCTGGCGACCCATTATATTGTGGGTCAAAAGTCATTAGTTTTTAAAGATAATCAGTATTTTATTTTTATTAGAAATTAAGAATTACTTTTATCTTTATTACTTTGTTGTAACTGGAAATCTTGTAACGGTACGCCTTGCCTCGCGGACCGGACTTAACTCGCCGTGGTCAGGGTCGAAGAAGGCGTGAGACTCTGGTTTGTGTTGCACTGATTTTATTGTACAGATGGTGATGATGTATGTACAGATGTGGTTGAGATGTAGTGAGTGTGTGTGTGAGTGTCGCTGGGCGTGTGGTGGGAGGCACGGTGGCCTGTACAGTGGGGTGAGGGTGAGTGTGTGTGTGTGTGCGTGTGTATGGTCGCAGCTCGGTGCGGCGGTCTTATCAGCGAACGGTGCGTATCTTACTGTCTAGCGGGCGGTGCGGATCTTATTGTCTAACGGTGCGGATCTTATTGTCTAACGGTGCGGATCTTACTAACTAACGGTACTTATAACTAACGGTCGCGGCTATATACATCGGCGGTACTTAGAACTAGCGGTCGCGGCTATATACATCGGCGGTACTTAGAACTAGCGGTCGCGGCTATATACCCCGGTGGGCTGTCGGAAGCCCCGGTGCGTGAGGCGGTATCCTGGGGCTGCCAGGAGGAAGCCAGGCAATCGGTGGAAGTCGTGCCGGGTGCGCCCAGGACGGCAGTTGCACTCCGGGTGCGCCCGGATTGAGGCACGGGTGCGCCCGTGTCTCCGTGCGGATAGATCGGGTGCTCCCGATCTGGAGGAATCGTGATCGTAGGTAGTAGGCTAGGTCTAGTCAGGAATAGGATCGGGACAGGACTGGTGTCTCGGTCTTCGATCGGCGCGCTTATATACCCACCCGGCGTGGGTAGCCGGGTGGGGAATCACGCGCGCGGGTCATGCCGCGCTAGGCCCGCTAGCAGCGTCGGCCGCGTGGTCGCGGCATGCGGTTCGGTCGGAGAAGGGGCTAGTGGCGAGGCAGGCGCATCGCCACAATCTATATGTGAAATCTATGATATATTATTTTTGTTTTTGTAGATTAAAAATCTGATTTTATTGATTGATATTATTTTGTTGATTAATATTTTATTGCTGTCGAGGTTTGTGATGTATTGTTGATTTAAAATCAAAGTCCTGTGTACATATTTTAATGTTATGTGGACATTCTTTCCTTGTTGCCCTCATATATTATATGTAATTTTGTTCCTTCAATGTATCAATATCTCATCAGTAAAAGAAACAATTTACCAAATAGGAATAGTTATTTTTTAAGTGGAAAAATCACGTAACCAAGATCGCAAATTATTAATCTGCTGTTGCACTGCTTTTAAACTAGTTCGACCAGTAGTTTGGTATTGATTCAGGCTAGAGTTGAAATCACATGCCGGAAACATTATCTTCAAATGCTTCACTAAAACAAATATATACTCGTAAGCTCATCCATACATTTTCATCTGCATAATTCTTGATTATACCTTATTGTTTTTAATTGTGACACAGTCAACTCGGATAAGAGTATTGCATATGATTCAGCCAGAGCAACAGCTTTTCTAACTAGATGATGACTTTCTCAAAAAGGGACTTAAAAAAAAAATAAATATTTTAATGTTATAATTAGTTATAATTAGTTATAATGTTATAATTAGTGTTCATAAATAATTTCTCACATATTTATTAAATAACAGTTTATTGATTTATATGAAGGATAAAATCTGTAATACAATCTTTCATGAAAAAAGTCATGATTTAATATATCAAAAACATCGTGTTTAAAAAAGTTTCAAACAGTTTGAAATTTAGTTAGTTTTAAGGAGGATATACAATCAATTTCTGTTGAAATATAAACATGCGTTTGAATGGAATCGCGCTTGTCTGCACCGCCATTTGCTGTACACATCATATATCGATCGTGTAGATATCGACCTTCGATCTTTATCGGTTCGTTATCGCAAGCGCTATGTCTGTCTCTTTCGACCTCTCTCTCTATATACTTTGCTGTGCTTCCTGTTACTTACTTAATTTTCTCTCTAAATAAAGACGTTTAAGCTACTCTCTATAACCGCCTTTTTATTCTTGTGTTGCTTGCACAGCCTGAGTGCCACTTGTTAACAGGTTATGGGCCCAGAGCGACGCATACTGCGAGCGTAAGCCACAAATTAGGCTGTGCGTGAAATAATACGGCGAGCGTGATAGTCATAACCTTACAAAAAGGGCACGTGCAAGTATATAGAACTGCGTAACCGCAAGCAGTAAGCTGTGTGAGTTAATAAAGATGACATCCGGCTTAAATGTGCATATAGAAAAACTAACAAAGGACAATTACGACACTTGGAAGTTGCACATGGAGGCAATCCTTGTGAAGAACGATCTATGGTGCTACGTCGATGGATCGTGTGTAAAACCGGAGACACCAGTGGATGCTGCGGCATGGGACAAGAACGATCGCAAGGCGAGAGCAGACATCATTTTGGCCATGAGTCCAGCGGAATTATGCCACATAAAATCGTGCGTAACTTCACGCGAGGTATAGACGAAACTTGAGCAAGTATACGAATCGAGAGACCCTGCACGTAAGGCAACATTTTTGAAGCAGTTAATTTTCACAAAGCTAGAAAACGAAGCGTTAATGGCTGAACACCTTAATAAGTTTTTTAACACAGTAGATAAACTCGGTGAGATGGGTATCGAAGTAGCTGAAGACTTACTGAGTATCTTATTACTTTACAGTATACCAAGCACGTATGAAAACTTCAGGTGCGCGATTGAGGCAAGAGACGCGTTGCCCACACCAGACGCATTGAAGATAAAATTACTCGAAGAAGCCCAAGCAAGAAAAAATTCACAGGGATCTCAAGAAACAGCCGGCGCCCTGTATAGTAAACAATCATCTTTTAAGGGCAGGCAGCATGGACGTACAAGTGGTAATACACCGGCGTACAGTCAAAACACTGGAGGTGGTAATACACAAAACAACGAGGTAATCCAACGCAAAACCTACAAATGCAACTTCTGCAAGAAATTAGGCCACAAAGCGGCGGATTGCTGGAAGAAAAATCCAGGGAAAAGACAATCAACGGCAAATGCACAAGAGGAGGCACTACTAACCTACACAGACATAGGGATGTTCTCAAGTCATTGGAGCGACACATCAGATGAAACTTTAATAGCGATCGCGTTGAACACGGAATCAATACCGGTAAAGGAATGATGTATCGACAGCGGCGCAACCTCCCACATGTGCCATTCAAAAGGTAATTTTCGCGAATTAAACCCAATACCAAACCAGACAGTTAGACTTGCAACGGATAAAGTTGCGCCCATTGAAGGAAAAGGAAACGTGTCACTCATTGTGGAAAATTCAAATGGTAATAAGCATATACGACTAGAAAATACACTATGTGTGTCCGATTTGAATACAAATTTGATATCCGTAGCCAAGGTGGTAGACAATGGACATAGGGTCACGTTTACAAAGGAGTATGCCCAAATTATCAATCGGAACGATGAGGTAATAGTTGAGGCGCGCAGAAAAGGAGACCTATTCTTTGTCAAGCCTACGGAGGAGCAGACGAAATTATCGAAAGAAGAAAATATCACACAACAATGGCATTATCGATATGGCCACCTAAACGAAGCTGACTTACGAAAACTAGCATCTAAACAAATGGTACATGGTTTGCCAACAACCATGAACGCAAAAATGACAGCCTGCGAAATATGTGCTCAAGGAAAGCAAGCGACAACACCATTGCCAAAGGAATCAACAAAACATAACCGTAAGCCACTCGAACTTATACATTCCGACGTCTGCGGACCCGTCAGGACACGATCACTTGGAGGAGCGACCTACTTCGTTACATTTATTGACGACCGAACGCGATGGGTGGAGGTCTACATGCTAAAATCAAAAGACGAAGTCAAGGATGCTTTCCGCAAATACAAAGCGCTGGTTGAAAACCAACACGAACGTAAAATAAAAATAATCCGCACAGATAATGGATTAGAATATTGTGGAAAGGAATTCGAGGATGAATTGGACGGATTTGGAATTAAAAGAGAACGCACGGTAGCTTACACCCCACAACAAAATGGCGTAGCAGAAAGGATGAACAGGACGCTGACCGAAATGACCAGGTGCATGATTTTGCAGGCTGGACTACCTTTGCAATTTTGGGCAGAGGCCATTAGCACTGCGACTTATATAAGAAATCGGTCACCAACAAGGGCACTCGAGGATGCGACTCCGTACGAGTTATGGTTTCGAGAGAAACCGAGCGTCAAACACCTCAGAATTTTTGGATGCAAGGCCTACGCTCTGAATAAGAAACCCGGCAAAGGTAAATTTGAACCAAGGTCAATTGAATGCATCATGTTAGGTTACAGCCACGAATCTAAAGCATATCGCTTGTGGGACAAAGAAGCCAAAAAAATCATCAAGAGCAGGGATGTTAAGTTTATGAACGAGTCAGCGATGGACCAGGCTAGACCCACAATCGACATCAACCTCTTAGAAACAATCCCAGGTATAACAATTGATGAAAACGAAAACGAAGTCCAGTCAATTGACACAACAGGGGAGGAAAGCAACGAGATGGAAGAAAAATCAAGTCAGGAAGAACTTCGTACGCCCATGACTTCTGAAGTGCGTAGGGGGCCAGGATGGCCGAAAACCGTTCGAACCGGAGCACCACACACAGGCGCAGCGCACCCAAAACGCTGGTCAAAAGTCATAAAAGTGAAACTCGTAGAAACGGCTGTAGTACTATGGTAAATCATATAGGAGGGTGTACTGTATGAGATTCCGAAGAGCCGAGGGTCGTTAGTGGTAAACCTGTTTATACCTGCTCAGTCGAAGTTGCCACTTTCAGAAGTGCGTTACGGGTCGTGCGACATACGGGAAGCATTGTGTGCTACGCTTGTTACATTCCAGTAATTTTCACTATGGAATCTTCTAATGACGGTATGTACAATATAATTATACGATAATATAAATTCATTTCAATTTTTATAACTGTGAAAAGTGCCGCCAAAGTTTAACCTCAAATTAGTTGATAAATATTAAAAAAAGTTATCATCCGGGGAGATCCGGGAAAATACTAAACGTTAAGTTGTAGATAAACAAATACTGAAACAAAGTACCAAGTATGAACTTGCGATTTTCTTGGAATCGAATTCTACAAGCATTTTAGTAAAAGTGTTTAAACAGAAGGCCTATCAGTTATCCCCTCCGTTGTGAGCCACCTTGCCGTGGTGGAGGGGCTCCCCCAGGAAACCTCCTGGGGGTCTAAGAGCTCACACATGGAAGGAAAACCATGTTAAAAAACCCGGGCAGGTCGGGCTCGTGAGGAGGGTTATCCCAGCCGACCTAGGAGTGGGGGGCTCCGAAATAACCACCCCCTGGAAGACAACCAGGTTAAATAATCACAACTTTATGAAGAGTATGTTAAATAAAGATAGAATCTTACCACCCCAGGGGTCTCGGAGCCCCAGGGGTCGGCGTGGGGGGGGTAGAGTCCCGGCTCCCCCCACGTCGTCATCGGACGACGGGCGGTGCGGGGGGTGCGGCGCAGGCCCCCCGCACTATCATGCGACTGCGGCCGGTGATGAGGCGTTCCGGATTTTGGTCTGGAACGCGTGTACTTGGATCCTCCAACTTTTGGGGGATCCAACACCGAGGGGTTTCTGCTCTGGGGGGTGCGCCCCCCAGGGCAGTTCGAGAGGCGTAGGCCCGGTTTCGTCCGGGTCCTGCGCCTCGGTGGTTAGAGGCAAAGGGAGGCCTGCGTCTCGTTCCGTCGGGACGCAGACCTCCCCGGAGGCAAGTGCCCCCCCCAGGTGCTTCAAGTGCCTGGGGCGGGGGCATATTCGTAGGTGGTGCCCGTCTGCCGTCGACCGGGGCAATTCTTGCCTCCGGTGCGGCGGGGACGGGCACCATGTGGGGGCGTGTGTGGCGTCGGCCGCACACTGCCCCCAGTGTGCCGACGCGGGGTTACCGGCCCGCCATAGAATTGGCGGGAATGGGTGCCCCGTGGTCCCTCCCCGTCGCGGGGGAGGGAGGAGGAAGAGGAGGAAGGGGAAGGGGGCTTCTCCCCCTTCCCCGATTGTTCCTGAGGTGGGGAGGGGGGCTTCACCCCCCTCCCCGATTGTAAGTCCTGGGGAGGGGCCTCCGCCTCCGGTTGAGGCGACCCCTCCCCAGGTGGATGTACCCATGGAGGTCGTCCCCGAGGCTGGCCTTGTTGCCAGCCCGGGGGAGGCCTCCGTGGTGTGTCTTCCCTCAATGGACTCCCTTGGTGAGCCCATAGAGGTGGTCGGAGGTAAGGGGGGAGGGGAGGAAGCTCCCCTCCCTCGCAGAAGGAAGCGGGAGAAAGACTCCCCTTCTATCTCGGACGGTGGGGGGGAGGCGGGAGTAGCTGATGCCAAGCTCTCCCGCCTCCTCCCCTCGGTCAGCCTTACGAGGCTGACCAACAAGGAGGTGGGGGGGAAATCCCCTCAGGATTCCGCCCCCTTGGCCACCAATCAGATGGTGGCCAAGAAAGTAACGGGAACTCCGGATCCTTTATCTAAGGAAAAGGAGGTGGTAGACACCGTAGGCCGGGAGTTCGGGGCCTTATTTTTGGGCCTAAACTTTAAACCCCCTCCTGAGGGGGACTCCGGGCTTAGTCAGGAATCCGTGGTGACTGACTGCCCCTCCCACCCGTTCCACCGTCAGGTCTGGGACAGGGTGGTGGGGGCAGTGAGGATGAGGGACCACTTGATTGCGGACGGACTGTGCGCCATCAAGTGGTCGAGGGAGGGCACCGTTGATTTTATAGCGGATGCCCTCCCTCGTGGTCGGTGGGACTCCGCCCAATTGGTTCGTGAGGCAATCCTCGATGTCTCCAGAGACAACCCGAGTTGGGGGATCGGTTTTTGTTATCTAACCGACGCCCCCCCGGACTTTAGACGGAGTACCGAAGTGGAGGAGTTGGGGGGCGGGGCTTTAAAGCCCCCCCCCAACCAATCATTAGAGGCGAACCGCTTCTTTGTCGCTGGGTGGAAGGAGGGGGAGGATCTTCCCCCCCCAGATCTCCACCCGAAGAAGACAAAGAAGCGGGGGGCACGAAAACAAATGTAAAGGTGGTTGGGGGCGGGGGCCGCCAGCCACCTTTAGCCCCACCAACATCCGGGGGCGGCCCCCCCTCATAACATCTGGGGGGGGCGGGGGAAGGCTGTGGTGACCCAGCCTTCCCCGGAGTATGGCAACTTTGTTGGGGGAGTTTCTCTCCCCCCAGGATAGGGGCTATTTATAGCCACGCCCGAGGGGGAGCCGGACGAATGCCACTGGCGATACCCGGCTCCCCCTCACTATGGGCAAGGATGGTCACCCCCAGGGGTTTTAGTGGGTATGCCGGAGGGGAATTCTTTCCCCTCCGGTGAGTCCCACATAACCCGTGGAGGTCCCCCCGGACCTCCCGGGTATCCATAAAGGATTTCCCCTGGGTAACCAAAAAAAAAAAAAAAAAAAAAGGCCTATCAGTTATATGTAAATATACGTAATAAATGTATGTAATGTGTCGAAGTCGTGTTCAGTCCTTGTAACAGTGATGACCATATGCTTCGATCTTTCAATATCCTCGTTTCCTCGAACAATTTCAGTGGTTCTCAATCAAATATTACGTGTTTACATATGTAAAGTACAAATGTTGACAAATGTTTATTCGCAGACATAGGCTTTCTGTTAAATGCATTGAAATGAATGAATTATAAACAATTTGAAAATGAATTATTAATAACAATATATTAAAATATATTATATTAAAATAAATAAAATAAAAATAAATAAATAAATGAATAAATAATAAAAATATGTTATATTATGTTTACATTACATTTATATTTATTGTATTTATAGATATTGCAAGATAACATTGTGTTTTTATTAGTAATTGTAAAGTAATGTAATAATTACTGTATACTTCATTATTGTTATGTAACGAGTGTCAAAAATGCGGTTTTTTGTGATTTTTGCATTATTAAGCAAATATAAATATTTATTATTTACAACATTACATTATTTGTATTGGTCTTTACAAAATGTAGTTCTTACTTTTGAACTTTTTTGCAGACTCTGGCGATTTCGAATGCAAAAAGCGGGAGATATATGAAATAATAAAAACGGTTCTGCATGAAGAACTCTCCGTGCAAATTTCAACTCTAGAAGCAGAAATTTCCAAGAAAAAAAAATGAAATTTATAATTTCTGCTACAGGGTTAGAAGATGTTAAAAAACTGTTATGCAATGTGAAATGTAGATTCAATGAATCGCACCGAAAGATCGACACATTTCTAAAAAAAAATAGGAAGTGGCTGGATTCATCATTTACATTTCAGGTAAACTATTGTCAATATCAATATGGTAGTCGTGTATTATGGTGGCCCTTATTTTATTTTATTTTTGACAGTATAATTTAATTTTGCAATCCACTTTTTCAGAATGATTCAACGTCCTTACGTAAAATGGATGTTACGCATAGCATGTCTGAACAACCGTCAACGTCAGGTGCTGCAATGGGTCGGCCTTCGTCTGAATTTGAAAAGTCAAGTGACCGTACCAAAAGACGAAGAACCGCAGAAATGCGTCAACAACATACCTCATCAGAGTTGGCATTCGCTACTGAAATGAGCCTTCGTTCTTCGGGATTGCGTGCAGCTGCAAAAATTGTTAAAGAAGTTACAACGGGATCACCGACACGTGCTTCTAAATACAAATTGGCATATGAAGCAAATCTGGCTCCAGTTAAAAAGGAAGTATGCCCAGATGAAGCGCTTGCTTTCATCATTACCTCCAAATTAACTCGAAATGCTTACCAAAATATTAGGAATTTGCAAAAAAAATACGGTACTGTTTTTTTGCCATCGTACAAAAAAATAGAAGAAGCAAAAAAACGATGTTATCCCGATGATATCATAGTTACCGAGGTAAGCGCAGAAGTGAGACTACAGTCACTATTACATCGTATTTCGCAGAGATTGTTGCAAGTACAAAACGATGTGATAAAATCGTTATCACAAGAAACTGTTGGTAAAATAACACTCATTATAAAGTGGGGATGTGATGGAAGCTCGGGACAAAGTCAATACAAACAAAAATTCACTACTGCTGGGGTTTCAGATGGAAGTGTTTTTTTTACATCCGTTGTCCCACTGCAATTGGTAGCCAGACATTCGAACAATGCAGAAACGATAATTTGGAAAAACCCACGACCTTCATCTCCTCGATACTGCTCACCACTCAGGTTACAATTTCTGCATGAAACAACAGAAGCCACAAAAGCAGAAGAAAAGTATATTAATGATCAGATTGCTGATCTACAACCATTTTGTACAATCATCGACGGAAAAGAAATTGAAGTAAACTATAAGTTACTTTTGACCATGGTAGATGGTAAGGTAATTAATGCATTAACAGACACTACATCCTCAATGCGTTGCCATCTGTGTGATGCAACATCAAAACATTTTAATAGCATTGATGAAATGATACAACGACCAATAAATACTTCCAATCTTCGATTTGGAATATCATCATTGCATGCGTGGATTAGATTTTTTGAAATGTTTTTACACATCGGATATAAAATTAATAATGAAAAATGGCAAGCGCGAAAACAGAGTGAAAAGGATAATGCCGCTCAACGTAAAAAAATTATTCAAAAAGGATTTCACGATGAGTTAGGACTTACAGTCGACTACCCTAAACAAGGATTTGGCAGTAGTAATGATGGCAATACTGCTCGTCGTTTTTTTCAAAATTCTTCAGTGTCTGCTCGTATCCTTGGAGTAGATGAACATTTAATTCATAGATGTCACGTCATTTTACAAGTATTGGCAAGCGGCTATGCAGTAGACGTTCCTCGGTTTAAAGTGTACTGTGAAGATGTTGCAAGACAATTTGTGGAACTCTATTCGTGGTACAAGATGCCCACTGCAGTACACAAAATCTTAATCCATGGATACAAAATTATCGAATGGGCACCATTGCCAATTGGTCAGCTGTCGGAAGATGCCCAAGAATCTAGGAATAAGGACATAAAAAACTACCGATTACACCACGCTCAAAAAACTTCGCGGAAAAACTCCATGTCGGATATTTTCAGTAGGCTTCTGATATCATCGGATCCAGTAATCACCAGCTATTGTAATGTACGACCAAAAGAAGGAAAATCCCTTTCTTCCGATGCATTGCAATTGCTAGTATACCCGAATCCAGGTAATCATGTTCTGGAAGAAATTCTTGAGCATGAACATGGCGATTATGAAGATACTGATTCTGTCTCTGAAACTGAGTCTGACTGACGACGAATAAAATGTTGATGTACTCATTTGTAAAAGATTAAATACATTATTTATTATACGAAAATTTGTTAATATTTTATTGCTAACCCAACGTTGACAACGATTTTGTTATCAGGAACCTCGAAAATTTATATACAGGTACTTTTTCTTTAAAAAAAACAACTTTTGTACACACTGACAGCGAAATTGACGGCTCTCAACTGTCAAACATTGAATTTGACATCAAATTCGTGATCAGCGACCTTGAAAACCTATATACAGAAACATTTCATCGATTATGAAGCTTCCTTGACTTATGACCAGTGTTTTGGGTGCGCTGCGCCTGTGTGCACCAGGGCGTCCAAAGAAAGTATTCAACACAAAGCCAATACCCATGGAATATGCTCAGCTAGCATACGACGATCCCACGGAACCAACCCTGGAAGAGGCGCTGTCTGGACCATACCAAGAAGCGTGGAAGTCAGCGTTGAAAAAGGAATTCGATGAATTAAATAGAGCAAAAGTATGGCAACTCACGAAATGCCCGGCAAATAAAACCCCAATTGGCTTACGCTGGGTACTGAAAACAAAATACAACCCTGACGGTACGATAGAACGCCGCAAAGCACGACTAGTAGTAAAAGGCTGTTCGCAAGTACCTGGAATTGATTACAAGGAAACATACGCGCCAGTGGCACGACTACAATCAGTACGAACAGTACTAGCACTGTCAGTAGAATTAGGATTAGTATTACATCACATCGACATAACTATGGCATATACTTATGCGGAATTGGAGAAAGATATATATATGACTCAGCCACAAGGGTTTATTAAGCCAGGATACGAAGATTACGTCTACAAACTAAAGAAATCCCTATATGGATTAAAGCAATCGGGCAATGGAACCATAAACTTAATACAGCCTTAAAAAGATACGGATTACTCCAAATGAACACCGACACATGCGTTTACACCTTACAAAAGAACGATGAGATACTAGTTATTGCAGTATATGTTGATGACTTAATAGTGGCTGTAAACAAGTCAGACCTATTCACATTAATAAAAAATTTTTTAAGTTGTGAATTTCAGATTCGAGACCTAGGGGAGTTAAAGTATTGCCTTGGGATCGAATTCAGACAAACCGAAAACTCGAGGCGCATCGAGATGTTCCAACGTAAGTACATCATGGACCTGGTGACTAAATTCAAGATGAGCGACGCGAAACGCGCAATCACACCAATGGAGCCAAAAGCCAAATTTGAAGCAGATGAGGAGGCACCACCAATAAACCAACAATTATATAGATGCTTAATTGGGTCACTCCTGTATGCAGCAACAGCGACGCGACCCGACATCGCGTATGCGATAAGTGTGCTGAACAGCTTTAATCAGGAGCCAAACCTCAATCACTGGACAGCTGCGAAGAGGGTCCTTAGATACTTAAAGGGAACGAATAATTATGGACTGATTTTTGATCGACAAACCAATCCCTTAGTTGCCTTCGTAGACGCGGACTGGGGAGGTGACATAAATGATCGAAAATCCCGCACGGGTCATGACTTTAAACTTGCAGGTGCAGCAATAGCTTGGGAGTCTAGGAAACAAAAGACCGTCGCCCTTTCCACCACCGAAGCCGAGTACATGGCTCTATCGGAGGCAGCAAAAGAGGCAAAATACATCCGAAACTTCCTACAAGACACTGGATTATGGAAGCATCACGGATCACCCACAACTATCTATTGCGACAACCAAGGAGCCGGCAAATTGACGAAAAACCCGGTTCATCACTTTAAATCGAAGCATATAGACATACGTTATCATTTTGTCAGGCAGATTTATGAGGAAGGCGAAATAGACGTGCATTACATACCGACGAATGAAATGATGGCGGATATTCTTACGAAAAGCTTGTGTAATCCAAATCACGAAAAATGTTTAAAAGGCCTAGGCATAGGATCAATCGAGACACACAATGATAGAAACGAATAAAATCGCGATTCAGGAAGAGTGTTGAAATATAAACATGCGTTTGAATGGAATCGCGCTTGTCTGCACCGCCATTTACTGTACACATCATATATCGATCGTGTAGATATCGACCTTCGATCTTTATTGGTTCGTTATCGCAAGCGCTATGTCTGTCTCTTTCTACCTCTCTCTATATACTTTGCTGTGCTTCCGTTTCCTGTTACTTACTTAATTTTCACTCTAAATAAAGACGTTTAAGCTACTCTCTATAACCGCTTTTTTATTCTTGTGTTGCTTGCACAGCCTGAGTGCCATTTGTTAACAATTTCTATATACAATCAACTTCTATGCCAAAATTCTATGCCAAATCACATAAAGATCATATTAAAATTTTAAATAAAAATTCTTGAATAATAATTTTTTTTATTGTATATTTTTGTAATTAACATCAAAACTTTTTTTCTTGAATTTCTTGAAGCACCAAGTTTTAAACATTGCTAGTACTAGCGTTACATAATAGCCACTAAACATAAAACCTTTAGGCGACGTTACATTCGAGAAGAATACGTCATATTAAAAACGTTTCATAATGAATGTTTATGCAATGTTGCATAGAAATTTTGGTAAAACATTTTATTTCTAACGTCAACGAAACGTCATAAGAACATTCCAATTCAGTAATTAAAACGAATATTTGAAACGTTTCAAATAAAACGTTGCGCGACGTTCAAGCAACATTCAATTTGTAACACTACATATTTTATGTTTTGCAATGTTTAGAAAACATTTAATTTGTAACGTGTCATTAGTAACATTTTAAAATGTGAATTTAACGTATATAAAACGTTAAAAAAATATATAAAACGTTTCTAAAATATTCATTATACAACGTTTTATGAATATTTTTATATAAAACGTTCGTTTTAAGATATCGAGAAACGTTTTAATAACAATATGTATCTGATGTTACTAAAATGTTCATTGCAACTCATATGAGCGTACTGCGTAGCATATGCATAAGTACACACGTCTGCCGGCATTTGATTTTAATAACACAGGCACACAAAAAAAATTTTTTTTTTTGACCCGAAGTGCGGATATACTTTTCCTGGTTAAAATGACTCCCTGAATTCGAATCCGAGGCCAGAATTACGCCATCACCCTCCAATATTTCTTAATCTCAAAAAAATACCCTAAAATCTGCATTTTTCGCTTTGGTTGGATTAAACGTTAGTTAAAATCTCAAAAATTGATTGAATATAACTGCAGGAACCATATATTATATGTATTTTGATGTAGTGAGTGTATTGAAAATCATATGCAAAACGCATGCAAAATCCCATGCAAAACGCATGCAAAATCCCATG
Source organism: Crematogaster levior (assembly GCA_901521435.1). NCBI lineage: Eukaryota > Metazoa > Arthropoda > Insecta > Hymenoptera > Formicidae > Crematogaster > Crematogaster levior. The sequence goes on from CABEGB010000163.1 coordinate 71,700, forward strand.
CAAAAACGCATGCAAAATTTCATATGCGATTGCGAATAAAGTTTTCTTTACTCCTTCTTTCTTTTATATCGAATTCTTTTATCTTCAAACGACCGATGCAATGATTTTCTTTTCCCAATCAGTTTTTTTGGCTCAATGTCCCTTTTAAGCATCCAACAGAAATCTGCCATCATGTTTATGTCCCATCTTCCTTGATATCGTCGTTCCATTTCCTTGATATCTTGATGAAACCTTTCACCCTGTTCTTCACTGTAGTCGCCTAGGTTCTCTGGAAAGTAGTCAAGGTGAGAATCAAGGAAATGCAACTTCAAGTTCATCAAGCAACCCAATTTTTTAAAGTTTGCCAACATTTCCTCAACTATAATCTTATAATCTTCGCTCTTCCAATTTCCTAAGAAATTCTGAGCTACATTCTTGAAACTTAGCCATGCTGCTCTTTCTATCACTCATTTTTGAGATAAATTTGTCGTCTCTGAATGCCGTACGAATTTGAGGACCATCGAAAATGCCCTCTTTTAGTTTAGCATCACTTATTTCCGGGAATTTTCCTGTTAAATAGTTGAAACAATCGCCATCTTTGTTCAGAGCTTTAACGAACTGCTTCATTAGACCAAGTTTGATGTGGAGAGGTGGGAGCAGAATTTTTGAAGGATCAACTAAGGGTTCAGAAATAACATTTTTTGTCCCCGGAGTAAAGTCAGTTCTATTTGGCCAGACTTTCTGTTCATAGTGTTTCTTCCTATCTCTGCTATCCCATAAACACAAGAAACAGGGATATTTCGTGAATCCGGATTGCTGCCCAAGTAATAAAGTTATAATCTTAAGATCCCCGCATATTTGCCATTGATGTTCAGCAAACTTTATTTTCTCCAATACTATTCGTAAATTCTGGTACGTTTCCTTCAGTTTCGTTAAATGAGCTATTGGAATAGGTGCAAACGTATTCCCGTTGTGGAGAAGAACAGCTTTGAAACTCCGCTTTGAAGAGTCAATAAATAGTTTCCACTCTTCATCTTTGTAAACATTGAGTTTCAATTCATCTATTAATCCTTTCACGTCTAAACAATATGTCAATGAAGCATTCTCGTCTTTAGCGAAGAATTTTCGAAATTCTTTCTCTCTATTACGATATCCACAAATTGTAGTTCCTTTTGATAACAAATTTTTCTTTTTCAATGCTGCGGCCAGATATTCGGCTCCATCTTTCGGTAATCCTAGATCCCGTATAAGGTCGTTCAACTCTTCCTGATTAAAAGTTTCAGGAGCCTTATTTTCACCTGCTTGATGGTATTCGTCATCTTCGCTATTACTTCCATCGTCTTCTTCGGAGTTTTCATAGATTTGCATTTCTTCATAGATTTGCATTACTTCATCGACTTGCATTTTTTCATCAATTTGCATAGGTTCTTGGACTGCAGATTCAACTCTGAGAGTTGTTGGTTTTTCTACTGAAGGGACATTGGGGTACAAGAGTTTTGTTTTATTAATTGAATTAAAACCTACGATATTTGTCATACAAATGTAGCAAACATCTCGACTTGATGGTTCAAACCATATCATAGGCTTTATGAATTTCAATTCCTTCTCATTTCGACTTCTGTCCCATCGGGAAAGCATTGATCTGCAACTATTGCAAATCATACTAGGAGGTCTCCAGATCACATCTTTATTTACTACCTCCAAACCGAAACAATCTTTATAAATTGATTTCAGTTTCTCAGATAGAGATCTTCGTTTTTTCGCAACTTCAAACTCCCCGCAGACGTAGCAAAATTCATCAGGGCTTTTATTGCAAAGATGGTTGCTTGATTGGTTCCTTGTAGCATCATACTCTATAGAGGCCAGGTTCCCCACAACTATAGAGCTGCGGTCGCATGATGACGACGCCTGCGGGCCCGCTTTCCTACCCTGACCAGCCGCCGATACTGGGTTTCCGAGTCCCTGCATCGTAATGTTATTATTTGTGCCTGCCATGACGGCATCCAAGCCGTTTACCCAGGGACTTTGCCAGTGTGAAGCTGTTGCCCACCGTCACCACGTGGAGGTGCCCTGGTTACAGGCACAAATTTTAACTAACATTGAATTCAATCAAAGCGAAAAATGCAGATTTCAGGGTTTTTTTGAGATTAAGAAAAATTGGAGGGTGATGGCGTAATTCTGGCCTCGGATTCAAATTCAGGGAGTCATTTTAACCAGGAAAAGTATATCCGCACTTCGGGTCAAAAAAAAAATGGGATAGCAGAGATAGGAAGAAACACTATGAACAGAAAGTCTGGCCAAATAGAACTGACTTTACTCCGGGGACAAAAAATGTTATTTCTGAACCCTTAGTTGATCCTTCAAAAATTCTGCTCCCACCTCTCCACATCAAACTTGGTCTAATGAAGCAGTTCGTTAAAGCTCTGAACAAAGATGGCGATTGTTTCAACTATTTAACAGGAAAATTCCCGGAAATAAGTGATGCTAAACTAAAAGAGGGCATTTTCGATGGTCCTCAAATTCGTACGGCATTCAGAGACGACAAATTTATCTCAAAAATGAGTGATAGAAAGAGCAGCATGGCTAAGTTTCAAGAATGTAGCTCAGAATTTCTTAGGAAATTGGAAGAGCGAAGATTATAAGATTATAGTTGAGGAAATGTTGGCAAACTTTAAAAAATTGGGTTGCTTGATGAACTTGAAGTTGCATTTCCTTGATTCTCACCTTGACTACTTTCCAGAGAACCTAGGCGACTACAGTGAAGAACAGGGTGAAAGGTTTCATCAAGATATCAAGGAAATGGAACGACGATATCAAGGAAGATGGGACATAAACATGATGGCAGATTTCTGTTGGATGCTTAAAAGGGACATTGAGCCAAAAAAACTGATTGGGAAAAGAAAATCATTGCATCGGTCGTTTGAAGATAAAAGAATTCGATATAAAAGAAAGAAGGAGTAAAGAAAACTTTATTCGCAATCGCATATGAAATTTTGCATGCGTTTTTGCATGGGATTTTGCATGCGTTTTGCATGGGATTTTGCATGCGTTTTGCATATGATTTTCAATACACTCACTACATCAAAATACATATAATATATGGTTCCTGCAGTTATATTCAATCAATTTTTGAGATTTTAACTAACGTTTAATCCAACCAAAGCGAAAAATGCAGATTTTAGGGTATTTTTTGAGATTAAGAAATATTGGAGGGTGATGGCGTAATTCTGGCCTCGGATTCGAATTCAGGGAGTCATTTTAACCAGGAAAAGTATATCCGCACTTCGGGTCAAAAAAAAAAATTTTTTTTGTGTGCCTGTGTAATCAGCATTGTGCAAGAAAGTTATAAAGTACGATAATATACGATATTGTGATGTCAGTTTACGGAAGCTCGCGAGGAAATAATTTTCTCGATTGTATGTACATCATTGTCTTCAACAACGCTGGCTTAAACACAGTTGAAAGCTAGTCACCTTAATCCTCCTTCCTTTTCACAGCTGTGTGCAGGTGTTAGCCGATTTTTTATCACTCTGACGCAGTCATATCCAATTATCAGTAAAGTGTTATGTATAAAAAATAGATTTGAAAAATGCGAGTAACCTGCAGAATTCACAAGACGTAAGTATTAATAGATATTTTTCTGTTTCGTTTACGTAGGGGCAATTTATCGTTGATATGTCAGCCCGACAAAAGCATGTCGGCATGTCCCTTTGTAACAAAGCTTAAAATAAAACATACGACCATTCTCGTGCCACGTGCGGTATACTTATAACATTTTCGTTTATTATAATTTTTTAGTTATTATATATTGGATAAAATATTGTAATAAGTATGTATTAAGCGTATTAAATATATAAATAATGAATGTCTGTATAACTGTGTAGTATAAATATTATAATGTCTAAAATCAAGAAATATTTTACAAGTAAAAGACATTTGCGGCGAATAGTAAAAAAAGACTTAATACAAATTTTAGAAATTAATCGGGAAATAATACAAACGAATAATCATAAAAAGTTGATACAAAATAAAAATTTGTGTGATAATGTTTCCACCGATATTACGGATAACATTTTCATCGATATAACGAGTGATAACGTTGATGATGCACATCATGTTTCTTTAGATAATTCTTTGGCCGATAATTTATTTGAGCCGATACAATATATTGAAAATATTGACGAAGATATATATAAAGTTGAATCGTCATTGTTTGAAGAACAATGTGGCACATTTTCTGCAGTAGTAGATGACTTTATAAATGCGATTCAACAATGTTCTTGAAATATAGACACTTATTAAGCCAGTGTGCTATAAATGAATTATTAACTGTTCTAAGAAAGCCATTTCCACAATTTCCAAAAGATTCGCGAACGCTTCTGCAAACACCTACTTCATATCCTTATGAAATTATAAGTATCTATTCTGGTTTTTACTGTCACCTAGGAATAGAAAATGGACGCAGAATACTTAACGGTAGTTTTATTACATAGAAAACCTATTTCTGGATTGCACTGAAATTATTAAGTATTACCTATTTGCATAAATATTAATGGTTTGCCAATATCGAGAAGTTCAGGCAATCAATTTTGGTCAATTCTTATTTATACAGATTTGCAAATAGATTTACTATCAGTAAAAAATGGCGAAAGGCGTTTACTGTTGGAATTTACCATTAAAAAACCAGCCGATGTACATCAATTTGTTAATTCCATTATAAACGAATTCCAGAACTTAGAAAAAAATGATTTTAAAATAAATAACAAAATTATTAAAATAAACTTAGTAAATTTTTCTGCGATGTTCCAGCAAAATCTTTTCTTTTATGCATTAAAGATCACACAGGTTACTCTAGTTGCTAAATGTACTGAAGAAGGAACTTTTATTAATAGAAAAATTGTATTTTTAAAGAATAATAGACAATTAAGGAATGATATGAGTTTTCTAAATAAATTAAACGAAGAATTTCATAAAGGTGTAAGTCCTTTTGAAAAATTGAATACGGATTTGGTTTCACAGGTACCCCTCGATAGTATGCACCTTGTATATCTGGAAGTTATAATCGGATTTTAATTAAATGGATTTTAATATTTTTAATAAGTGGGAAAAAAAGTATTCGCTTATTTGAAAGTGACAAAAAAAAGTTAATAATGAGCTATTATTATTTAGAAATTATTTGCCAACAGACTTTGCACGATTACCAAGAAGTTTGGAAAATATAGAATATTATAAAGCCACAGAACTACGACAATTTCTATTGTATACCGGACCTGTCGCATTACAAAATATAGCAAACAAAAATATATATATATACAAATATATATTGTCACGTCGTCGCGAGGTGCGCGCGCGCACGCCCTCGACGTCGCCACGCCGCGACGCGGATCAAAAGATAAGAACGGCGGAGGATAACGCTTCCCCCTCGCGAAACTTCTCGCACTTCCGGCAATCACCGAACACGAAATTCGTTGGGCGCCAGACGCATCACACACGCGTCAACTAGACACAAATCGCGATAACAAAATAGTCGCCGGTCGCACGAGAAGGGCCGGCTACTCCCTCCGTCAGCAGAGGGACAGGGCGGTGCCACACAGTCACGCTCGGTGTCCACACTAACGGCGCAATAATTCTATTCTACCGCGACAGACACACCATCCACGCAGCTCTCGCGAAACCACACCGATTACACACGATATCAATCTTACGACGCGGACCACACTCAGTATCCGGGAAAATTCGTACGACCCGCTCGCACAGTCGCGTATCCCCGGGGCTCGTGTCGCACCCACAAACAGTACCCTCGCGAAGCCTCCGGCCGCCGAAACGGGACCCCTCGCACTCAATGCCGATCGCTAATACACAAAACTTACCCGTCTTAACGGACGGGTCACTAACAATAATACTCGCGTCGACATCCAAGCGCGAGCGTCGTCCCCCTTCGTGGGCGCGCGACTGTACAGAACTTGGATAGATAACGGGCAACCTCACCGGTGATGCTCGCTCGCTGCTACTCCTGGGCCTCTCTCGACGAGGACTCGCTATCGGCAGCGCACTGCTCGACACAAAATCAGCTTTCTTAGCTCAACCGGCTTCGGCCTCACTTCCGTACCGTAGGACGGCTCGCATGCAAGAGAGAGTCGCCCCGCGATCGATCTCTCATCGATCCGCGGGTGGCGCGATCGTGCCCATCCCCCTCCTGATTGGCGTGGGGTGACGCGACCTAGAAGCGCGGGGGTTTCAAACGCGACAGCGCGCCTTTCTCGCGGTTCGCCTCGCCCGGCCGCTACCGGTCTTCGGAGGGCGATCTCTGGTCGCCTCGGCTTCCGCCTCCCTGCTCGGGGCTCGCGGGGTGTCCTCCGCTCCTCCTCCCGGAGGCGGCTTCCAGCGCCTTCGGCCGCCGTGCCGGGTGGGACGATCGTCTCAGCCGTTCCTTCCGGTGGCTGCCTCCGGTGCGTGCCTCTTCGCGGACTTGCATTGCCGCACTTCCTCCCGGCCCCTGGTCGCTGCGCCTCCGGTCGTCGGTCTCTCGGTCTTCCTGGTGGCTGGTTCTTCCGGCGGGTCCTCTCCGGGTGCGATGACAGGAGTCGTCGGGTGAGGTGCCATACAAAGTAACACGCGTAATTAAAATTAGTTGTTCGCTACGACTGCCCCGGGGATGTCGGTTCGCTCGGTAGTCCCTGGCGTAGACGCGAGGCCGCGCCTTTGTGACGGTGGCGGGACGCGGCTACTCCACGAGAAGCGGCAACGTCACAATATATATATACAGGGTGTCCCATCGCACTTGTCCAAACGCTCGTGAGCAGGTACGTCACAGTAAACTGAACAGAAAAGTCCTGTACCATTTTGCTAAATTTGCAATAATAAGCGAAATATTTAATATTAAAATTAGACGAATAAGAGCGTGCCGAAGTACAAGGAGGCAAGCGCTTGAGCTGCCGAAGCTATAGCACGGCCTAGTGTGTCAGCTGCCCGGAGATGTGGCAAGAGACGGCAGCGGCGAGTTACGGGCAGCGGCATGCTGACACACCTTTCCCCTCGTCTAGCGTCCCGCTGTCCTAGGTTACCGCACCGTGGATCTGTTCTTTTTAACTGCACTGCTGAACTGGTGCAATAAGTTAGAGTGAAAAAATATACATTTGTCTCATTCTAACTTGTTGCACCAGTTCAGCAGTGCAGCTGAAAAGAACAGATCCCGTGTCAAGACTCAATTGCCGATATTATAATAAACTGCCGATATTATATTGAAATAATAAGCGTAAATAAAAATAATTTTGCATAAAATATGTTATTTCAATATGTGAGGTAACGATTACAACCTGTATTCGTTGTGTTCTGCTTGAAATAGTTTCAGTCTCTCTGTTTAAGTTGGCATGACGAATTTCAGGAAAATAAAGATTCAAAAAATAACATTAAGAATAATAGAATTCTAACAACACTTTTAATAGGAACTGTAGACCTATTGTAGTGTGTAGTTTTTCGGTAGTGGAGCCCCCCGTAGGGGGGCGGAACACACTGCCTCCACGCATACACTTTTCAATGCGAAGTGAGGTTTCATTTTAAGATAGATTATCAGAATGTTATCTATACGAAAATCTATCGTATATTAGTTTACTTTCGGATTCCTTTTCAAGGTCATAGAAATATCAACAATAGTAGGAATGCCATATACACACAAAGTGTCGTTACACACACAGTTTCTTGCGATGAGAAGCATTAAAATTTTGAAACTTAAACTTGTTATATCTCCTAAACCAATGTCGTCCCGGACTTGGTTTTTGCGGAGATTTACTCAGAACTTCCTCTACAACATATCCAAAGAGCGATGAAATCGATGAGGTGTACCGTTTCCGAATAATTACCATTTATTTTTTCTACTGTAACTTTCTCCAATTGCAGACTCCTATCAGAAGGCATTAAATTACGCGAAAAAAATCAAATTCAGATTACAGGGACACATCATGTTCCCAGCTAGGGAGAAGTAAACGTAAAAGAAAGCATAAGAGTCAAGATGTCAGTGACAATTCTGATAGCGAAAATGACACCACCTCCATCAATAACAATTTGTCACGATATATGGACAGGTAAGATGTACTAATTATTGAAAATAAATTCAAATGTATACCATCTAATAATACCTATATGATTCTCATTTTCTAATAATATACAATATTTAACACACGCGCGCTTACGGATGTATTACTATTTTTTAGATCCATGCGATAAATTACTTCATGATGAAACAATACCAATTTTGCTTTCACAAGAACTCAGTAATGGTTATTATTATTTATTATTTTTTAACTACAAGTAATATTTTTTATTTCATATTTATCTAATTTTTGCACATGTAGATTGTCAATACACAAAGAGAAACAAAATTATAATAATATAAATATCGAAAAAGATATTGCTATCATTGAAAAAGAAGATGATTTTAATAACAATGACACTTCAACCGCAATAATAGATGAAGGTATGTTTTATATTTCTCACAAGGAAGGTATCGGAAGTGTCCCCCTCCGATTTTGATGAGCTTCTAATATGTTGTTCTCTAGATCAAAATAAGGGACACGTTTTTTTTTATACGTTCCCATACGACCTTTTAGGGGGTGAAACACCCCTTTGAAAAAAATCGGTTTTTCTCTTTCGAAGCGAATATCCTCGAAACTAAAAAAGATAACACAAAAATTCAAACTAAGTATTAAATGGCTTGATGAGTACTATAAAATAACGTAAAAAATTTTTTTTTTTTTTTTTTATTTTTCAAAAAGCCTTACCCTTTTAACTTTTTTTTCAAAATTTTGAATTTTTGTTTTTACCAAATTAAAGGTTATTTTTTTACGAATTCATCCATGTATATTAAAGTTATGTTGCGTAATATCATTTTCGAGAATTAATTATAAACGTCTCCGTACATACGCTATTTGTGTCGGTCCATGCGCTCGATTCTTCGCGCAACGCGTTTTCCTGTAATCAAAAGATGACGAATACACTTGGAGGACATATCCATATATAATCACGAAAGTTTTCATCACATATAGCTTGAGCACTTATATAAAACTTAAAACAAGTTTAAAGGTCTGTAAGACGAATAATTTTATCGTTGGAGGAAATATAAAATGCCGTCGCTTTGCGAGCATCAGTTTAATACGTAACATCGTACATTTTATCGTGTACCCTTAATTAAATTGTATGAAATATTAACCGCGGTTTTATATAAGACGGATTGACATATTACAATTACGCCTTACTGCAAACACTCACTCTTTCCACGCGATCCTTTTATTTTTATCATTATTTTCTTAAATCATATATATTTTATGTTCAATTTCATGTATGCTTTTTATTACTTAATTAATTTTATAAGTACAATTAAGAAACTATAACATAATTACAATTAATGAAATTACATATAACAATTGTGTAACAATATTACAATAAAGTTAATAATAATATAAATATTTAATATAAGTATTTAATATTTATATTATTAAGGGTCAAATTTATAACACATATGATGGTTATGAAAGAAATGTTGTATACAAAGAGACTTTTTACACCATGCGCAAGTAATTATAGCAATGCCACCGCAAACATCGCATGTCGGTTTAACATTCTTCTTAAAGCAAAAATCAACTGGCGTTTCAAATTGTGCTGATCTCTCTTCTATATAACCGCTTTTATACCATGCATATTTAAATAAATCTCTAAATCTTGGTGATGAAAATTGGAAATGTGTTAATGATTGTAATTTTAAAATAGCATCTCGTGATTGAAGTTTAACTTCTAAATCTAGAAGCATGACAATGTCTGAAAAGTATTTTATAAAATTTTTCCATAAACGAAAACCGTATACATCTAATGGTTGTCTTTGACCCGTTGTCCCTGCTGGTATAATTAGAAAAACAGAATCTTCTGCAGATTCTGGTGTACTTCTTTCAATTACGCCTGGGCAATGTCCAAGAATCCAATAATAAAACTGATTTAGGACCAACGTTTGGAAAATAAACTTCTTTTAACCAAATCTCAAAATGATGTGATGTTAATTTTCCAGATTTTGAGGCTGTTGTCGATTACGAGTCAGTGTAGTCGAGTGAAGAGATTAAAGGAAGAATACGTTAGTTTTAGGGAATACTTTTAATTGCACGAGAACGAGTACAAAATAACTATTCTGAGCGCACGTTGCTTCTAGCACAGCACATATAAAGGTGAAATAGAAGGACGACTCGCTTTTGTTATAGCTTAAAATACAAATGATACATCTAGAAAGCGAACTGATTATGTCAAGATCGATTTACAACACCTTCCCTTGATCAGAGCGCTTTGTTAACAATAGTTTAAATAAAATCAATGCTTAATAAGTGCAAACAAGTCTCGTGTTTAATCCGTGATAATCCTTTTGTGAGTAGATCAGCGGGCATTTCTTCCGTCGCCAGGTATTCAAGTCTGACATGTTCATCTTTTACAGCCCCGCGAATGAAGTGGTGTCGTATATCGATGTGTTTAGTTCGTGAATGGAATACCGGATTTTTAGCCAACAATTGAGCGCCTTGGTTGTCATTGAAGATTAGCACGGGTTCCTTCCCTCGAACTCCGATCTCAGTCAGGAATCTTGAAAGATGAATAGCCTCCTTCGTCGCCTCTGTCAGAGCCATGTACTCGGATTCGGTAGTTGATAGAGCTACGGTTTGTTGTTTTTTGGATTCCCAAGAAATCGGCCCACCTGCTAATGTAAAAACAAAACCAGAGTATGAACGTCGATCTTCTATGCATGATCCCCAGTCGGCATCGACAAAACCTTGCAAGTCAAAATTTCCCTTTTTGAATCGGATGCCTACGTTAATCGTTCCTTTAAGATAACGCAATACCCTTTTTGCAGCAGTCCAATGTTCTTCGGTGTAGCAATTATTGAATTGGCTTAACGAGCTAACGGCGAATGATATATCCGGCCTTGTACAGACTGATAAATACATTAATGATCCAATAAGTTCTTGATATGGATAGCGTTTCATACTGGTCTCCGTTACGTTGATCGGTTTGATTAATCTTTTCGACGGATCGAAAGGAGTCGTGACTGGTTTTGCGCTCTCCATTCCAAATCGTTTTAATATTTCTTGAGCATAGCGACTCTGTGACATCGCAATTTCTCCATTACCTTCGATAAACTCAATACCCAGACATTGATTGATTCTTCCAAAGTCTTTCATCTCAAACGTGGACATGAGGTTTCTTTTGAGTTCGAAGATATGATCTTGATTTCTTGAAGCGATGATGATGTCATCAACGTATATGGCTACTAATGTTAAGTAGTCGCCTTTCTTGTCAAAGTAAACGCAGGGATCTGCATTCGAACGAATTAATCCTAATTTTCGGATTTCTTTGTCGAATCGCAAATTCCATTGCCGACCTGATTGTCGTAATCCATATAGGGCTTTCTTGAGAAGACAAACCTTATTTCCTTTTAGAATTTTGCGTAACATTTCTTGAGCTTTTGCTTGTAATTGACTTTCTTCGGACGTTGTACTCTCAGAGATGATCTGCTTTAGGATTTCTTTTGAAAATTCTGGTAATTCCATGTAAATCTTGTCTTCGATGTCGCCATTTAAGTAGGCCGTAGATATGTCCAATTGATGCATTTCTAGACCCATGGATGCGGAAAGAGCAGTTATGATTTTTATCGAACTCATTCGAGCTACAGGTGCAAAGGTATCAGTGAACTCAATTCCATAACGTTGAGCAAATCCTCGTGCTACTAAACGCGCTTTTCGTCTTTCCAGGGTGCCATTCTTATTCATTTTGTTTCGCAAGACGAATCTGCATCCAATAATATTTCCTCCAGAAGGGCGATCTACTATTTCCCAAGTTTCATTTTTGATTAAGGCTTTGAATTCTTCCTTGATGGCTTGCATCCAGTTTGTAGCTTCGGATCCTGATAACGCTTCTTTGAGAGGAATGTCGGCTAAATTTGCCTCGTTTTCTGCGTCATGGAACTCTTCAACGTCCTCGTGATCATTTTCAACGTCTCTAGTATCCTCTTCAAGATTTTCGCCGTTTGATTCCATATTCTTTAGATGATAAACCTTTCGTGGTCTTCCTCTTTGTCCGGTATGAACAATGCGAGGCCTGCCAGGGCCTCTTCGTTGTTCAGGAATTTGGGCTTGATTTCTATCTTCATGTTGATCATTCCTATCCTGTCTTATTTCTATGACATTTGGATCTTCTTCAGGGTTTCTATTGTGCTCTTGAGCTACTTCTTCAATGACATCGAAGTTGACTTCTCGATGTTGAGGCATTTCTGGTACATTCGGGTTCACATTTGTATTTTGTTCAAAAAACTCCTCAAATTTTGTGTTCTCAGAAAATTCCGACAAAAATCTTATGTCTCGTGATACTTCTACCTTTTTCTTTTCGGGTACCCAAATCCGATATGCTTTGGATTCTTGTGAGTATCCTATGAATATGCCTTCCCTTGAACGAGGCTCGAATTTGCCCTTTCCAGGTGTTTTATCGAGAATGTATACTTTACTTCCAAATATCCTGAGATGACAAACGTTTGGACGCTTCTCATGCCATCTTTCGAATGCTGTTTTTCCGTTTAGTGGTCTTGATGGACATCGATTTCGTAGATAGTTTGCGGTAGAAATAGCTTCTGCCCAGAATGAGGGTGGCAATCCTGATTGTATTAGCAAGCATCGGGCCATTTCAACCAATGTGCGATTCCTTCTTTCTGCGACGCCATTTTGCTCAGGAGTGTGTGGAATAGTGAGCCTTCTGTTGATTCCGCATTTTTTTAAATATTCGTCGAAGTCTTTATTAATGTATTCTTTACCATTGTCGGATTGTACGCACTTAATCCTTTTTCCGATTTGATTTTCCATTAAGTGCTTAACTTCTTGAAAAGCTTTTAAAACTTCGGATTTCCTTTTTAGAAATCTAACTTCGCACCAGCGCGTGTTATCGTCAATAAAGACAGCAAAGTAACGAGATCCTCCTATTGAATCTACACGCATCGGGCCACATACATCTGTATGTATAATTTCCAATGTTTCGGTGTTTCTTGTAGATTCTTTGTTGAATGGCGTTTGTGTGAGTTTTCCTTTTAAACAAGTTTCACATGATTGCAATTTTTCGTTATTTGCTATTTGGACTCCGATTGCGGCCTCTTTTCGTGTTAATTCGTGAAGACTTCCCTCGTTAAGATGTCCAAATCTTAGATGCCATTTCATGATATTCGACATCCTAATGTCGACTTCAGCCTTTGCAGTGAATTGGTCTTGCTCGCTTACGTAGTACAATCCGTTTCGTCGTTCGGCTACCAACTTAGTTTTTCCATCTTTGTCTACTATACATGCTGAATTTTGATCAAAAATTACTTGATATCCTTTTGAAGTGATCCTTGCCACTGATATCAAATTTGTTCTCAAATCGGGTACATTTAAAACGTCTTCTAAACTTACCACCTTGTCATTGATTCCATTTGACGTAATTAATTTTACAGTACCTTCTCCCTCGACTTTTGTCGATACGTGGCTTGCTAAGTTTACTGATCGGTGTCCCGTTTCTTTTAAATCCTGGAATTTGCGTTGATCATTGCACATATGCGACGTGCAACCGCTATCAAGGCACCATTTAGCTGTGTTTTCAATTTCCTCGACTTTAAATGCTGAATTTGATCCGTCCAATCTCTCAGTAACGAGAAGGCTGACTTCTTCCTTTTCCTCGACCTTCTTAGCTTTCTCTGGAGATTTTTTCCTGCAGTCCACCGCTTTATGGCCGGTCCTATGACAGCGAAAACATTTAAATTCAAAATTTGTTTTTGTGTTACCTGTTTTCTCATTTTTTGAATTTGGCTTCCTTGAAGTGTTTTTTGGGTTTCTTCGATATTTTCCGCTGGCGATCATTGCATTTTCCGAAAGCCCGATTATCTCCTCGTGTGCTTCGCTTTCTTCTAAAATCTTGATTTTAAGAGTGTCGAGATCAGGCAATTTGTCGCGAGTTTCTATTGCACATCTGAAAACTTCGAACTTGTCGGGTAAGCTATACAGAAGCATGATACTTAACTGTTCCGGATCAAATGTTACGTCCATTTCTTGAAGTTTTTCGACAGTTTCGACGAATGTACTGATATGATCACGGATGTTGTCCGTTTCGCGCATTTTCAACAGCGTCAGCTTCTTGAATAAGTGAGCTTTCTTAGCAGGACCTTTTGACTGATACGTTCCTTCTAATTTTTGCCATAATTCGCGCGAAGTAGTACATGTTTTAACTTGTTTTACCTCTGATGGACTTATCGCCAAAATCAGCTTCGATATGGCCTTTTGATCCGCCTTATCCCACGTCGCGGAATTCTCGCTCGGTCGCGTTACCGTACCGTTCACGTATTCCCATAAATCGCTTTCTATGAGCAAGGCTTTCGCTTGAATTTTCCAACTATCGTAATTATCCTTTCCAAGCGGTTCGATTCTAAATGTAGAATTCATGGTGAATGTTCTCACGCGAATGCAGTGAATCCGCCAAGCGCTTTTAACCTCACTTTTTGCTTCGATTATTTTTCGCTCAATCGTTTGACAATGCGACGTCTGGGCCCATAACCTGTTTTCGATTACGAGTCAGTGTAGTCGAGTGAAGAGATTAAAGGAAGAATACGTTAGTTTTAGGGAATACTTTTAATTGCACGAGAACGAGTACAAAATAACTATTCTGAGCGCACGTTGCTTCTAGCACAGCACATATAAAGGTGAAATAGAAGGACGACTCGCTTTTGTTATAGCTTAAAATACAAATGATACATCTAGAAAGCGAACTGATTATGTCAAGATCGATTTACAACAGAGGCCATAGCAAAAATATTCTTCTCTCTAAACATTATTTCTTGTACTCTCGGCCCGAATGATCCAGTAGGTTCTTTTAAAACAATAAAAAGAGGTGATAATAATCTACCATCGGTTGAAATTGTTGGTTGTATAGTGTAGCTATGTGTAGTTACCGATATTGATTGCGCCTTGCACTCTACCTTTTTGTACCTTCAATTGCTAAAAAACGACCACTATGTAATTCTAATTGAAAACCGCTTTGGTCTGAATTATAAATATTTGTACCTTCAATTGCTAAAAAACGACCACTATGTAATTCTAATTGAAAACCGCTTTGGTCTGAATTATAAATATTTTCAATTCCATAACGCATAATATGATATTTAACATTTTCGATGAACCTATTGCCTTCTGCTTCCAGATAATCTTTTGATTGTATAGTTTTTTTTGTAATAAATTTTGTGACTTTTCGGGAAACAATATTATGTGCCATTTTAAATCTATTTACCCATGACTTTGACGCTGTAAATCCTGGTACATTAATTTCCTGCTGCGCTTTGAGGGCCCATCGAACAATATCAATGTCGTGAATTATTATTGCTTTTTCAAGAGCTTCTTTGAATTTATTTAATGTGTATGATGAAATTTCTTTCAACTTCTGCAATCTAGATCCACCTTTGTTCACTTGCTCTTCCCATCTTCGTAATTGGCGTAGCGATGTAACTTTCCAAAATCGATGTTTCACAGTCCGAAATGATTTTGTCTTATCTGAATCGATAGGTTTCCAAAACTCAACAGCACTTCTTTTGTATTCAATTGGAATATTATCATTTATACATATCATTTCCTTTACATAATACGTTGTTTCTTCGTCTTCATTTCCTTCTTCGTCTATTGCTTGTGTTTCTGATAGGTCAAAGGAATTTTCAAAATCAAGAGAATCTTCATCTTCAATCTCAAATTTCTCCTCGTACATTTGTTGCAGCATATTTTCTATTTTCTGTTGCACTTCTTTTTCTTCATTAGTAAAAGGAGTTTGTGGCATATTAAAAGTAGTGGCAGTAAACAGCAACATTATTACGTTTCTTGGATTGAATCGCATTTTGCCTTAAAAAATATGAATAATAAATATATAGATATACACATATATGTTCAACGTACAGATAGTAATTATGTATATTAAAAAATAGTAAAATGTTTTATTATACTTGTTATATTTATAATAATAAATACATACCTATAAAACTGCAACGATTAATAGTTCACACAATTTAATTAAGAGTACACGATAAAATGTACGATGTTACTTGTGTACAATGTTATTAAACTAATGCTCTAAATGCAAAGCGATGGCATTTTATACTTCCTCCAACGATAAAATTATTCGTCTTATAGACCTTTAAACTTGTTTTAACTTGTTTTATATAAGTGCTCAAGCTATATGTGATGAAAACTTTCGTGATTATATGGATATGTCCTCCAAGTGTATTCGTCATCTTTTGATTACAGGAAAACGCGTTGCGCGAAGAATCGAGCGCATGGACCGACACAAATAGCGTATGTACGGAGGCGTTTATAATTAATTCTCGAAAATGATATTACGCAACATAACTTTAATATACATGGATGAATTTGTAAAAAAATAACCTTTAATTTGGTAAAAACAAAAATTCAAAATTTGGAAAAAAAAAGTTAAAAAGGTAAAGCTTTTTACCTCCCGAACGGGTCTCCACCTTGACGTGGTGGAGAGGCTTAAGGTCGCAGTCGGGTTCACCCGCTCAGGGGTGACACCGAGTGCGACCGACGAAGAGGGACCACCCAAGTCAAGGTGTTAGCGACCGTGCCGAGGACTGCGTGGCGCAGGGGGCGCTGCGTCTCAAACGGTGCCTCCCGAATATCGGGCGAACTCCGGGAGTATTATGCCAAGCCTCGGCATCGCGGCTCTGACCGGGTGAGACCGCTTTTCCGCACTACTCGTGGGACTAAAATGAATAACGAGTCAAAAAATAACAATAATAACATTCAGGCAATCCTCCAGGGAGTGGCTTCATTAGGAAGCGAACTACTGGAGGATTCGCATTCCACAGGGACGGGAGCTTCGAGCGACCGTATCAAACCCCGAGTTAAATATAGCGGCGCAGCTAGGCGACGTTTTAGAAAGGAAAAGCAGAAGCGGCTCCTCGAGGAGGAGAGGGCCAATCGACTCCTCGAGGGGTCGCCACTGCTTCAGGGAAGGGAGTGGGGCCGTCGATGCCTGGGACGTCTAAGCGACCCAAGTCGGAAGCGATCTCCACAGCCCCCAGCCCTACTGACCATCGCCTGGGCAAGAAACCCAAGATCGACGATCAAGGGTCGTATGCCCAGGCGACTAAAGGACTTGTCCGGCTGGCCCTTGTACTGGAGGGCTATCCGGACAAAAGAATCGGATCCCAGGAAGCCGCGATTATTAGTAAGCTGATCAGGGGGCGCATCCTCAGATTACCTGAGGGAACTAGAGCTCCCGTTTTCACGGGTTCGTGGGAAAGGGATGGCGCGCTATTCTTTTCATGCGCCGATGAGACAACGGCAGAGTGGCTAAAAAGCCTATCTGCCGAGTTGAAAGTGGAGGGGGTCCCTCTGCGTGTGCTATCGCCCAGGGAGCTACCTAAGCGCCACAGGGTGGTGGTACATGTTGAGGAACCCGACATGAGGCTCCTCGACAGGCAAAATACGGGCCTGGGATCCAGGGAGTGGATCGTTACCAGGGGCAGTGAGAGGAGAGATGCTTCGAGCACTCACTTCTCATGCCTTGTCGGCGATTCCTCGCTGGAGCGCCTCGGGGCCTGTAATTATAGGCCCTTCTGCGGGCTGGGTCGGGCACCGTAAGGTTGCTCGACAAGGAACGCAAGGAGGTGCCTGTGGTGGTCACAGAGGTGGACGGGGGGGATTAGTCGTTCAAATGGCTAATTCCGGAGTCCAGGTGACGCAGATAATCCTGCACCATAGCAAAAGCGCCTCGGCTATTCTAGCCAGGAGCATGGCTATGGTGCATATAGGCATTGCACTTGTTCAGGAGCCTTGGCTCCTAAATGGCGCAATCAAAGGCCTGGGGGGACGCGGTACTTTTTGTCACACCCCCCCGGGCCGCAAGTCCAGGACCTGCATTGTAACCAAAGGTTGTAATGCGGTGTTCATGTTTCAGCTCAGCTGTGAGGACCTCGCAATCATCCAGATGAGACTGCAGCTCGCATGGATGGTAGAAGCCTAGATCTTTTGATCGGGTCAGCATATATGCCCTACGATTCAAAGGAACCACCCCCTTAGGAGGAAATCTTAAAGTTGCTGGCCTACGCCAAGGACAAAGGTCTCGAACTCTTACTGGGCTGTGATGCTAACTCCCACCACGTAGGATGGGGAAGCACCAATATAAACCAGAGAGGTGAGCACCTACACAACTTTATTATGAACACTGGCCTGATGATTTTAAATCGAGGGTCGGAACCCACTTTCCTGGACTCGAGAAGACAGGAGGTTATAGACATAACGTTAGGCACGGAGAAGGTGGCGAGCCTGGTGGGGAACTGGAGGGTCTCGAACGAGCCCTCCGGGTCAGACCACAGGCAAATACGCTTCAATCTGCAGCACATCACAGAAATAATTTGGGTACGCAACCCTAGGAACACGAACTGGAAGGGCTACACGGAGGATCTAGCAATAAAGATCTCCAAGGCCCCGAACAGGTTTAATAATAGGGATGACCTCTAACGAGCGGCACACTTTCTTAGCAATGCCGTCACAGATGCGTTCGAGTCAAACTGCCCGTTGAAGCAAAAGCGCCTTGCGACCAATATTCCCTGGTGGAGTAAAGAGTTGGCTAAGCTCAGGTCGCAAACAAGACGGCTCTTCAACAGGGCAAAGAGGGTGAAATCGCCCATAGCGTGGGAAATGTTTAGAAGTTCCCAGCGACAATATAGCAAAGCTATAGTAGAGGCAAAGCGGAAAAGCTGGAGAGAATTCTGTGAAAGTGTCGAGAGTGCTCCTGAAGCATCTAGACTCACAAGGGGAACCCCAGACATGGCCCCCTCCGATTTTGCCGAACTTTATATATATTATAGACTTACCCTCCCACTACATCATAGTAAAATGATACGATGCAACTCTCAAGCATTCGCGAGAAAAACACGTTTTAAGCATCCCAACTCTCGTCTGGGATGCTTAAAACGCCCGGATGGAAGCTTTACTGAAAGTATATCCGAAACACTGGAACACCTGATGGAAACACATTTTCCGGGGTTCGAGGTGATGCCCCATCTCTCAGCCGGAAGGGACGTAGCAATTTCCAGGGCAGTCTATCTGCCCAGGGAATGGTCCCTGGCGGCGAAAGTGGTTGAACCTAAAAAAGTAGAATGGGCGATCCGCTCATTCGAACCATCAAAGCTTTGGGACCGGATGGGATATGCCCCGTTCTCTTACAGAGGGGGCTGGATCACCTACTGGACACTCTGACTAGGATTTTCAGGGCAAGTATAGCCCTTTTTTTTGTAAAGATGGGGAAATCCTATTTACGGATACCCACGGGCCATGGGCTGAGGAGGCACCATGAACCCGCGAGTTATGTGGGACTCCTCGCACGGAGGGCAAATACCCCTACCCGTGCGAGACTACCCACTAAAACCCCACCCGGTGGCCTTCTCGGACCCCATAATGGGGGGGGGGGCAGGCATCACCATATGACATTCTTCTGGCCCCCCTCCGGGGTGTGACCCTTGCGGGTCCCATCTCGTTTAATAGGGGAGAGCCGGCCACCACCAACTCTCCCCCCTTAACCGCACTCCGCGGCGAAAGAGAGTTAATTAAAGTAACACTCACACACAATTTTCGTAAAGTCAAACAAAATAACAGTTTATTAACACACACAAAAAATTCTACAAAAAAAACGGTCTTATGTTCTAGGCACCGAAATGCACGAAGTGAAATGCACAAATATCGCAGAAAAGGCAGCAGCGGACAATGCTCGCGTTCGAAAGCGGTTGCACAGCGAATCTGTTAAAGGCGTAGCGTAAACGGAGAGCGTTAGCGAAGCGAAACTAACGAAGTAGCGGGCGGAGAGCCACGGATGGCTCTTTTGTAGTGCCTCTAAGACAAAGGCGAAAGACGTGATCACCAATGACTTTAGAAAGAATTTTAAACATTCGAGGTGACCCGCAAAATACGAGCTCGATAGGCGATCGATTGGCGGGCTCTTATAATGTATGCACTTGACATGCGCGTAGAGCGAGTTCGCAATCGCGATTGGGCCCTACCCACTCACGTACATGTAAAACACTCGCGCATGTCAAATGCTACACTGTTCAATAAAACTGTTAACCATTACCGTTTGGTAACGAAAACATCGCTGTTCGTTGGGAGTCCTTCACGCTTGCGAAAATAGACAAATGGTGTTTTTCCTGTAGGAGAAACTTTATCTAGACATTAAGGTAAAATCAGACAGATTTATCTAAACAGTTCCACGGTCGAACAACAATCTCGACAAACGGTTTCGTCTGATTTTTATAATGATTATTGCGTTGATTTCGACTATGATACCGCGTGTTTGTCGCAATCTCGAACACTTAATATTTTACCTAAGTATTCAGGCTCCTAGTCCCTCGTTAAGAATTCTTGCATGCCATTTTCAAATACAAGATATTTGAATGAAAAAACATTTCTGATCGCTTTAGTACACTTTTAAAATTGTCCGAAAACTATCTACTTCCCTTGACACTTAATAAACAGCCGTAAAATGTGATTCAAAGCCTATCATGTGCCTGTGCATAAACCTATATGACTAAGTTGTGTATTACATTTATTTTACAGCTATTTATTAACTGTTGAAGGAAAAGGATAGTTTTTGAACAATTTTATAAGTGTGCAAAAACAATCTAAAGTGTTTCTTCATCCAAATATCTAAGAATTTTTAGCGAGTCATTTTTCGCTTCTGACATCATTAAATAAGAATAATTGCAGC
The DNA here is from genome assembly GCA_901521435.1 of Crematogaster levior. Lineage (NCBI taxonomy): Eukaryota > Metazoa > Arthropoda > Insecta > Hymenoptera > Formicidae > Crematogaster > Crematogaster levior. The sequence goes on from CABEGB010000163.1 coordinate 92,478, forward strand.
GAATATCTAGTGCCTTAATAGATATTAAATAAATTTTATTACAACTCTAAAAAGTCCGATCACATACATATTACATTATAATATAATTTATAATATAATTTAATATGTGGCTGTGCATTTTGAAGTTTTTCTTGGACGTTTGAATACTTACAAAATATAATTAATATACGAATATTACTAATTTATAAATATTAAATATTTATTATTAATATATATATTAATTATTAAATGTTTTACAATTATTGTATTGTCTAGAAAATAGCTTTTTATTGCATCTGTGCAAAACCCATCAATACTTTAAAAAAATCATTTACAATGCAAATTGTTATATTCAAGTCTTTAAAATTGTATAGTTTGTGGTATTGGTTAGCATATTTGTCATATTTTCTGCTTTAACCAATGTTTTTTTTAATTCAAAGTTTTTGATTGCCAGTAAATTGAAAAATGATAATTTTAGATTTTTTATCAGGAAAATGATAATCTGTACCTAACTTCTTAAGTTTTTAATAAAATTTTCCGTTGTATTATAACCATTTGCACAGCTTTATTATAGCAGAGAACAGTTTGTGCTATTGGTTAAAGCAGAGAATAATAAGAAATATATTAGGTGTAGTGAAAAAAAATCCATTATTTTTCTAATAGATGGCTTAGTAATCTGTATCTCGCGTTGTATAAGTGCGATCGGGTTACGCTAGATGGCGTTAGAAAGATAAGATTTCGTACTAAAAAAACTTCTCAGACAGTTTTGTGATTGCTTAACTCAGTATTGTTTGAGCGCGCGTCAAAGATGGACACCAGCAAAGAGAAAATACGCCATATTTTACTGTTTTTCTTCGATAAAGGCAAAAACGCAAGCCAGGCGGCTGAAAATATGAATAGTGTTTATGGTCCTGATACTGTAACAGCCAATCACGCGCAATTTTAGTTTTGTCGATTCCGTTCTGGTAATTTTGATGTCAAAGATGCACCACGCTCTGGAAGGCCAATTGTTGAAAATGTCGATAAAATAATGGAAATCGTCGAGTCCGACCGTCATGTAAGCACTGTTTCGATTGTCCAGAAGCCAAAACGAGTTAACGCAAAAAAACCTCATGGACCGAATTTCCATCTGCAAATCGTTGCTGAATCGCAACAAAATCGACCCATTTCTGAAGCGGATGATTACTGGTGAAAAGTGGGTCACTTACGACAACGACAAGCAAAAACGGTCGTGGTCGAATCGCGGTGAGCCGGCGCAAACGGTGGCCAAGGATTGACGGTCAGGAAGGTTTTGCTGTGTGTTTGGTGGAATTGGCAGGGAATCATCTACTATGAGCTGCTCCCCTACGGCCAAACTCTTAATTCGGACCTGTACTGTCAACAATTGGACCGTCTGAAGGAAGCAATCGCCCAGAAGCGGCCAGCTTTGGCCAATAGGAGAGGAATTGTGTTCCATCAGGACAACGCCAGGCCACACACATCGATAGTGACTCGCCAGAAGCTCCGGGAGCTTGGTTGGGAGGTTCTTATGCATCCACCTTATAGTCCGGACCTGGCACCAAGTGATTACCACCTGTTCCTGTCTATGGCGAATGATTTTGCTAGTGAAAAATTCGCCTCAAGCTTGTGAAAATCGACTGTCCCAATTTTAAATTACCTTCAAAATGGCAACAAGTTATCAAACAAAACGGTGCATATTTGACCTAAATCGGATCATTCTAACTATGCTAAATAAAGCCTTCAATTTAATGCAAAAATAATGGATTTCTTTTTACTACACCTTATATTAGTTAAAGCAAAGAATATTTGTCATTTTCTGCTTTAACCAATAGCACAAACTATTCTTTGCTATAATAAAGTTGTGCAAAAGGTTATAATACAAAGAAAAAATTTTTTTTAAACTTATTTTTTATTAAAAACTTAATTAGATTCAGATTATCATCCTACTGATAAAAAATCTAAAATTATCATTTTCCAACTCATCGACATCAATGAACTTTGAATTTAAAAAAAAAAGAGACATGAGCGACGGTTCAAGAGACGCGGTAGTGTCTCGCGCTAAGTATACGCGCAGCGAGACCGACTACTTCTTTTACGCGAAACGACGTTTTTGAGAGACCCTTCGATTATCAGATCTCAGTAATGGCTGATCCGATTGACTTCTAAGTAGGCTCAATGGATAGCTTGGGATCAATTTGCATAAGAAAAGTGTTTTCATTTTTCTTTTTCGTGTTCTACGAGCAGAGATATTGTGATACAAAGTTCGAAATGTCGCGATTTTCGATTAAGATTCTCCGTTTTCTTCTTGGTCGTCCTCGAAGTGTAGGCCAAGGGGGCGTGGAAGGGATGAGGAAATGTACTGTTCGCTGTTTCGACACAAGCAGCGCTCGCAAGCAGTGTCATGTGTCAAAGTGTACAAAATTGAAATATGCTGTCAATGCTGTCACGTAACCTATGTCATGTATCCTATATTCACTAATTGAAAAACTGAAAAGTATTATTATT
>CABEGB010000164.1:0-55632 GCA_901521435.1 Crematogaster levior
TACACGATTCAATTTATAGTTTCAAAAACTTGATGCTACAACTTTGTCCAATTTCTTGCATCGTGTACACAAAGCTTAAGTTTGACTGTGTCGTCATTCACGAATACTAAAATTTTTAAAGTTGGTACCACTTATTTTGATATGGAGTGTTATTTCGGTAAGAAATAAATGAATTTTTAGGTTATTTCAAACAATAATGTACAAAGATATATTATAGCTGCGTTTCGGTATTCACTGTAAGTACTGAAAGTATGACGTAATTCAGTAAAGCTCCATGATCGTTCCGTATTACTGCTATTGCTTTTACGACTTATAATGCTACAAATAATAGAACGATTCGCAGTACACTGTGACATATAACCTTTTATTCTTGTTTTGTAGTCGAAGTGCATGTAAACCTCTAAAATATGAAAGACATTGTGATATTGGTAGAATTTACAAAATATATAATGGAATCCTCATCTGAAAGCGATTCATCAGATGAGGAGTGGATGTTTCGCCGGTATTAATGTTAATTGATAGGCCAACAACGCAACATGTTCGTTGCCAAATTATGTAGAAAATGTCGTGCCTTTATATACAGATACAGAATTTCAAATGCATTATATTAAGCATTGGTAGCCTTGTCGTGCTTTTTCTGCATCTAAAGCATTTACAATTATTTTATATTCACTATTATCCTCTATATCTATCTATCTATTCAGTTTTTCACTGAACGCCGCCATGTTTTTACTGCGACTGCCTCACCTCGCGAGCCGCAGTAGTCGAAGTAAGAAGTGACGACAAAATCTATGACGTCACACGAACGTTAATACGCTTTGAAAGCTTAGGCGGGGAGCACAGACCATTGCATAACGCATAACGCATATGCATAAGAAATTTGATTGGTCCGTTAGCATGTGCATAAGGAATTCGACCAATCGAATTTCTTATGCATATGTATTATGCATTATGCAAAAGTCTGTGTTTCCCGCTTTACTGCCGCGTATATCGAAACGGCTTACAGAGCTGCCAGGAGCGCAATTCGTACTTGTCTACTGACGACTGTCGGTGTCGGAAGGCTCACCGACGTTTGTCAGAACTATTCTCGACAACTCCTCACCGATGCGTGTCGGTTAAACCCTTTTTTTTTTTTTATCGTAGAGAAATCCTCATGGATACCCGCTCCCCCGGGGGAGAGGAGCAGGTTATGCCGGACTCTTACCGGCTAAAACCCTACGGTGGCCCTCCTCGTGCACTACTGGGGGACCCCGGGAACGCGGTGGCATACTACCGGTGTCCCCCAGTGCACAGTGTCCCTCCCCCTACTTGCACCCCTCCTCCCCTCCCACGAAGGGACTGGGAGGTAGAACGATGCAAGAGGAGGAGGGACCCTTCTCTGAAGAGGGGGCGGAGGGAGGGATTAACGCTTGAAAAGCGCGCGCCTCCCCCCCCCCCCGACCCCGACTGGGGCGACGTTGCCGGACCACCTAGCAAGGCCGCCCCCCACTCCGAGACGCCTAATGGCCGACAAGTGCCCCCGCATTTGCCGGCCGCGTCTCCTGTGGGGAGGGGGGGATCGCTCCACGCTGGCGATTCAGAGGAGGCGACCGTATTGTCGCCTCCTCTGCCCCCCCTCTTTTGGCGGCAGGGATCGGCGTCGGGGTCCCGCTCCCGATCCCTTTCCGCCTCCTCCTTCTGCGAGATAACATCCTCGCAGAAGGAGGATACCGCGCCCCATGCCCTTTCGCTCCCGACCATCGTTTTCACAATGGCCGGCAGCGAGAGGTCTTCCCCCCCTGGATCGCCTACTCCTCTTTCCGTCCTTCTTTCCTCTTTCAAGATTTCCACTAGGACACGGCGCTGTTCTGCCCACGCTGGGCAGGACTCCAGCGTGTGCTGCGCCGTGTCCGTGGCCTCCGTACAATGGTGACACCTGGTGGTGCTCTCTCTTTTGGCTCTATGGTGCAGATACTCTCCAAAGCACCCATGACCTGAGAGTATCTGCACCAGGCCTATAGGTAAGTCCGCCGCGTGTGCGATCCATCCAGTTTTTAAGTACTGGACGGATCGCACCGACAGCACGCAGTCCCCTATTACACTGCTGCCCATTCTTCGACTGCGTGCTGCCTGAGTTGGTCGCCCGCGATCTTGACCGCCCTAGGTACTGGCCGAGTACCTTCAGCCCGGAGCCGCGCTCTCCACTCATACAACTCTGCGCGGACTCCGGCCTGGTACACCCATGGTAGCTGTCCGGCCAGTACCAACGCCGCCTCCAATGCGACGGTGCGGTACCCCCTAGCTATCCTGAGGGCCAGTGAGCGCTGGACCGCCAACATGGCAGTCAGCGACGGACCACTGGCCCCCAACTCCTTGTGCCAAACGGGGGCACCATATAAGACTATAGAGCCAATCACCACCGCATAGAGGCGGCGGCAACCATCTCTTGGTCCCCCTAGATTCGGGAGGAGGCGACCGAAATTGATCACCTCCCCCCTAAGACGGGGGACCAGTTGGGCGAAATGATCGCGGAACGACCATTTACAGTCGAGGGTGAGGCCTAGATACTTTATCGTGCGCCCCACCCTCAGGCGGACTCCCTCTATCCGAATGTGGGCATCGGGAGGCGGTCTATTCCTTGGACCGTGGAACCAGACAGCTTCTGTCTTTTCGACCGCCACCTTCAAACCCAACATTCGGATCCTTCGCACCACCAGGGTCGTAGCCATTGATGCAAGCCGCGCGGCTTCTCCCCAATTCTCCCCACGGAACACTATAAACGTGTCATCCGCATAACACATCAAATTTGTGCCCCGAGGGAGAAATCCCCGCAGAACCCAGTCGTACCCCACATTCCACAGGAGCGGCCCTAAGACCGACCCCTGCGGAACCCCTCTCTCCATAGCTCTTCGATGTGGGGTACCGTACCGCCCGGTATATGTTACATTCCTGTCCCTGAGGTAGTCCGAAATGACGGACTGCAAGTAAGGGGGCACTCTATGGTAGCGTAGTGCCCCCTTTATACACTCCCAAGGTAGGGAGTTAAAGGCGTTGGAGATGTCTAAAGACACCCCCAACGCCACCCCACCCCGGGAGATGGCCTCGTCCGAGAGGGCCCGCACGCGCTTAATGGCGTCTACAGTGGAGCGGCCCTCTCGGAACCCGAATTGGCAGTCCGCCAAGTCGGGGCCTACCTCAGAAAGATGTCTGTTGAGGCGGGCAGCTATAACACGTTCGAGAAGCTTGCCCGCCTCATCTAACAGACATATCGGTACTCCGACGGTGATTCTGCGGGGCGTCCTGCCTTCTTTAGCAGGACAAGCCGCACGGCTTTCCAATCGCGGGGGAATTGGCCGCGACTCAGGCACTTGTCAAATAAGGCTCTGAGTCGCTCCCCTAGGACGCTCAGTGCCAAGACCCAGGCTCGGCCAGGGATCCCGTCAGGACCGGGGGCAGTGTTTTTTGCCCCCATCCTTTTGACGGCCCCGGCCAACTCCTCTTGAGAGACCCCCGGAATGGGAGAGGCCTCCTCCCTTGTTGCGACGCTGTTAACGCCGATCTCTCCTAAGCTTCCTGGAGAAGCCCATCCTCCCCCTTCAGCCAGGGGGAAGAGGGTAGTCACAGTCTCCTCCAGGAGTCCGGGGGAGAGACCCTCGGCAATGGGAGGCGCCCATGGACGGAGTCTATTCCGCACCAACCTATACGGGCGCCCCCATGGATCCTTGTCGAGGGTCTCTATAAGTTCCTCCCATGCCTGGGTCTTGGCGTCCCTAATGGCACTTTGCAGGGTTCTTTTGGCTGTTACATATGACCCGTACAAAGTTGCCTCCACCGCAGGATCGCCGCGTTTTCTGCGGCGATACCTGGTGTACCGGCGTCGAGCCTTCACACATTCAGATCGCATTTCTGCGATCTCGCTCGACCATCAGTACACCTGGCGACGGGGTTGTACCGGCCTGGCCCGCGGCATAGCAACATCGCAAATCTGCGTCATGCCACCGTAACCAGGCTGCCTCCTCATTATTTTGTCCTGTCGCCCCACCACCATGGATGCTCAAGCCAGGCAGTTGGGTGATGAGCTGCCAGGGGCATCCTTGTCCTGTTTTCTTTACTGAGCGTCCATCGGGGAAAGCCCCTGGGCAGTGTTGGCGGGAGGTTGGGAAGTCGGGAGGTGCAGAGAAAGATGACCATTCTCTGATGGCCAAGTGGGTCAGGGGACATGTCTCCCTGCCTCCCTCCCTCACCCACCACTTTCTCACTTTGGCGCGCTACATAAAGTAGGAAACAAGGGTTAGGTTTAGGCTCATCAACTGCTGACCTCCCACTGTCGCACGCAGCTGTCTGAGCTGAGCCTCATACACATTAGAGCCCAGCCCACGCCCAGCCTGCCAGCGTTCTCCATGTTTGCCTCATGGGGATCCCCAAAGCGCCGACTTCATGTTTGAATCCCCTGCAGAGAACAGCGACGCGCCCAGGTGAGAAAGCCATTAATCTGCCGCCACCCAGCCCAACTCTTCAAATTAAGCAGGCTCTTGTTAAGAAAAATGGTTGCACCCCCACCACGGCCAATTTCCTCAGCCTGCCACCACGAAGCCCTCCCTCTCCTGCTGTGGAGGCATGAAGGGGATATCCCAGCAGTGGCAACACACATTGAATACACAGACACCGAGTCCCTCAGCCGTCAGATCGGGGACGCGGTACGGCTCTGCCACGACACAATCTCTGATACAGCCACTCCGCCAGGGCCTGCATATGTCCTGCAGCCCCGGTGGAGAAGAGATATTCGTTTCTGGAGGAGCCGATGCCGGACCGGGGCCATTAATCTCAGCACGCGTTCATCGCCTCCTCCGGCGGATTCTCTCATATTGCAGCCTTCGATGGGGAGTTAAGCAAAATCTGACCTGTGCGCGCGCTTGTCCCCTCACACATATCCGTCACCGATTACTTTCTTCTTCGGCTTGACCAGGAAGCTCCTGCCGCGCGCCAACCAATTTCCTCTTCTTCTCCCCAGGCTTCTTTAAGTGCCTGGAGGTTTGGTCTTAGTGCCTTCTTTATCTATGAGTTTCGGGTTAAGTCGCCGGTTTCTAATCCCCTCACTGGGGCCGACCTTTTTCTTTTTACGGTGAGAGACAGGAGCAAGCACCCAGTTCAGTCCTGACGGCGCCCTAAGTCCTGGTAAAGTGCAAGTACCAGGCTTTTTCGACAACCTGCAGGTGCCTCCTGCCACAGACCAGATAGTACCTATCCCCTCATCGGGAGTGGGGGTGCACCTGCCCTCGTATGGTCTCTCTCGAGATGATGGAAGTGCCACTGCAAAGGGCGGGGAAGTGCCAGCACTGGCTCTGGCCGACACCCACCCAACTGTGTCGTCCCATGTCCGTTAAGCTTGGCGGCCACTGCAGGGCACCCGGACCCAAACACCTACCAAGCGGCCCCTGTGGGGAATTCCATGTACCCTCCTGTCCTCGAACTCTCCTTCGTCGTGATGAGGAGCCGTCTCTGCCTTGCAACTGCAACGAGGTGTCCCAAATGAGGTCACGACTGACCCAATCCACTGCTGCACCTGCGCAAGCTTATACCTGGCGACCCGGGACAGTCTTTACGCTGGAAGGCCAACCAAATATGAGTGCTCGGCCAGTCGCCTCTTCTCTCCGCCTGTTCCCCATGGTATTTCTATCATAATGGCCCCCAGGGCAGGGGTCCAGGGCATGGCCAAGTGCCAATGTCCCCGAGGAGAGCACTTTCTTCGGCGTCTCTCAGATGACACTTCTCCACTCTGTTAGCCTCCTCCTGCCATGCCAGGGGGAAGACATCATCGCGTCGCAGATCACCATGTGTGGGATCCTTCTTTTTCTTGATCCTCCCAGATGCCCTGACTGCGACTAGACCCTCCTCTTCCCTTTCTTTACCACCAGGTATTCTGGGCCAGTGCCACCCCAGGTGCTGGTTTTTAGGGGAATGGCCCTATTAGCGCCGTCTTTCTTTAGCCTCTCTGCCTTGACTTTTTGGTTCTCTCACCACTGTCCATATTCCTCCAGTTTGTTATCATGGGGGATGCACTGAGTTCTGGAGCCACGTTCAGTTTTTAGGTTGCTTCATTTGAGCCACTTCATGGATGATTCCCTTGGTTGGACCAGCTCTTCCGTCGGGGCTGAGGGGGAGGTTTGTTGCTGCTCAGGGAGCAGCTCCCCTCCTCAATAGGCCAGCACCTGGCGTCAGCTGCCAAGCCTCACCATCAGAAAACGCAAGCAAGAATTTCTCATTGCCACCAGGCTGAGTCGAGGTCACGCCAAGCTGGGGGTGGGGAGTCCGCTTTCTTTTTCCTTCATCTTCCACTCTGTCAGAGACGAAACAGGGGGAGGGGTTATGCCTAAGCCCTTCCTTCTTTCTCTCATTTCCTCCAGCATTTTCCTCCAGTCTCTCAATCCATTGTTGACCCTCCCCGCCCAGATCGATGCCCCCTCCCTTTCCAGCCGAAGTCTCCTCGTCCCTGGTCGTTGCAATGAGGGATCTGTTGAATCAACGAAACGAGTTCTGCCGCTTCCTTGAGGGTGCCGCGCCATATGTGCCCTTTGAATTCTATGACTTTTCTGCGAGACATCCGATTATCACCAGAGTTTAGTGTCCTTTCGGACCCATCCTGATGGCCCGTACCTGTTCTCCTGGGGCCCCCTCGTTAGTTCCTCGCACTTCATTGGTGCTGTTATGAGGCACCATCACTAGTGGCGATCAAAGCGCCAGGCCAGAAGATCTGGTGCGCCTGGCCTCCCGCGCTGACCTGCCTCCATTTTGACTCGGGACGAAGTGTCTCCTCCTCTCCTGTCTTGCCTCCCCTCACAGCCTGCCAGGCCGATATGGCCCACCGGTGGTCGGAGGGCGACCTCTCTTCTTCTTGTTCGATGTCGTCGACGGCAATGAAGTCGTTGTGGGCACAGGAAGCCAGCGAGACGTCTGAGTCTCCTTCAGACCTGACTCTTCAAAGCCGCCTTCTTCCTCTTTTTAGGGGGACCAGGCATTCTCAATATCTTCTCCCAAGAGCCAACCCAGGTGCTCTCAGGGAGGACACACCTCCCCTTATCGCACCCCGCGCCACTGCCCACATTTACCTCTCTTCTTCTTTTTCTTCGCAGCCAGAGCCAAAGACGCACTTTCAGCTGATGCTGGGGATATCCTCCTGACACCAATACCACGGCAGCCCGGAAAGTTTTGTCGCTCTCAATTGTTTGTTTTTGTGTTAACTACATATATGACCGTGTGAGGCTCACGACGGTTCACCATGGGAGTTCCAAATTTCTTTCAGTAGGAACATCTTCCCTCGCCAAAAGAAAACCTAATTGAGAAGCATGCGGAGGCCGAGAAGCGGCTGTCAGATACAGTCCCCATCCATGGGTGACTTATAAAAAGGGTTACAGGATAAACCAGGCCCAGTTCTATGATGATAAAGTTTTTAATGTCTCCTTTTCATACAGGAAGTGCCACTGACCCTGAACGCTGGCGCACACCCTGTCATTCCCCCACGCAGTTGTAAAATCCACCCCCAGCAGTGAGAAGTGAGGGGGATGCTAGCCACGCGTGCCCTCCATATGCAAGGCAGCCTGGTTACCCGGCTTCAACCCCAGCTAGGCTCCGAACAACGAGCAGAGCGTCTTCCTGGCTGCTGAACATGTGGTTTAGGGAAGAAGTTTTGCCAGTGACTTATGGATGCTCGGACTTCCCACACCTGCTGCCTTTCCCCCACAGAGTGTCAGGTACTGATGACACTGTTGCTTTGTCGGGGGCTACCATCTATTAGTCTCCTGAATATCCACTGGGGCAATGGCTTTCACCCTGCTGCATAACATAAAACACATACACGCCAGGAAAGCTTGTATAGGGTTTGCACGGCCACGGCTGTTTATTCCCTGACCTGAAACATTGAAAGGCTTCCGAGAGTTTTCTGGGTCAGGCCCAACTGCGAGCTGCTCCAGACCTGCCTGAATTTCTCTCTCCGCCACCCCAGCTCCGGACCTCAGAATACGTCCGAGCGGCTCATGGCCCAGCCCGGTGAGCCCGGGAGTTCCGGGGACACCACGCCTCTGGCCCGTCCCTCTCCACCACCCCTGTGCGTACCTGGGCTGCCATGCCAGCGCCGCCCCCTGGAGCCAGCCGGGAGGAGAGAGTGAACATTGTGGGCTCTCGGGATGCCAGGCACGCCTCCTGCCCATAACTGGGCGGGGGATTGGCTCACCCCCAGACATCGGGAGACGCCCTGGCACCCATGCCCCTCACCATGCCTGCGCGCCCACCGGACGCCAGATTGGCTCCAGTTTTTGGCCAGAACACTTGGCACCTCTTCTGGGATTACCCCCTGCCGCCCCGGAACACCGGACGACAGGCACCCAGAAACACGCACCATCTTGGAAGCAAAACTCCTCATGGCCGGTGGAGATCAGTGTGTCCTCCTAACCTGCCCTGACCGACCGGGCGATTGCACCTTCAGGCTCGCCTCTTTACCGACAGCGTCGGATCTTAAGTCCCTTAAGGGCAGCCGGGCTCCGTGGACGCTTCTGGTCAGGAGAGTTCTCTCAGCCGGCCAATGCAGCAGTAGTGCTGGAAACCACCACCATTGACCCACCCGATCAGAGAAGTTCTCCCCTACTTCACCACGAGACAAGGCAGAAACGACTGAGGTGGGACATGCCTCAACCTGCCTTTTAGGTACGCTTTTATCACAGAGTACGCACAATGGTTATAAAATTGTAATGATAATAATAGTAAGCTTATTACACATGCCATTATTTAAATAATATTGCGGGCCATATATTATACCCAGAACACGCTGACGACTTCTCCACATACGATAATGCCAAAACCGACATTTATAAAATCGTAATCAAAACGTGTTCTAACCGTGTTCCACCGTGTTCCTTCAACCAGGCCGTAATCGTAATTCGCACATTGTTATCGTAATCACAATCGTAATAGAAGCCGTTCGCAAGAGAAATTGGTTCTGCGCAACGATGCATTCGATTCGACCTCCTGACGTGTCCACGCGCGCATGCCCCTCTTCCTCTTCTCCAAGTCTTCTCGGCGGTGTACAAAAGCTGCGCGCCCTTGCGCGCTGCTCGAAAACACCGACAGCGAGACATTTAAAATCGCGGATCTCTCTCCTGGTTCTTCTTCTGATAGTTACTTGCGATTGGTGTGAATACATGTCTCACTTTTGTTCGACTGTGGGTATTCTAATTATTGTGTCAACCGACGATCAGCCCGTCGCACCGACCACAAATGGTAGCGCCTTGTAAAGATCGGGAGAATATCGCATCACCCCAGTTTGAACAAACTTGGATTGACGTCGATACCCACTCCATGTCTTCCCCGACAGTCGTCTGGATACTGTGGGCATGAACAGCCCAGCAATGCCAGTAATCACTTGAAACGCAGCCACAGAAAAGTACAAAAACACATGTCAACTTTGCATATGTCTGAACCCCAGTGAGCGACGTACCTATAAAATATCTTCAAGCACTTCTTACAAACAGCCAGGTGTTGCCCTCCACCTACAAGTCGACACCAGCCTAGTTTCCAAATGAAGTCTTCAACTGACTCTACTCTTCGGCAGAACAAATTTATTATGCTGCTCCACCGGAAGCAAAATAGGAAGAAAATTTGTGATATTTCTTTCAGCAATGTTTCAACCAACATGTTTAGCCATAGGTTATGCGTACAAATAGAGCCAGAATGGCCACAAGCAAAAAGCAGGCATTGGCTGGCATTACCTACTTCTGACCTGCTCTCCGGCCAAACTTAGTTCACCGTTCACCACTGATGACAGTTATCAAAAATTTTTGACTTTAGTGTGATATACGCTCTCTGGCTAAAGGAGACTCGAATTTCCGACTGAGTTTAGAGATTAGCCACCCTCCTCATTCTCATCTTCGTGCTACCTCTGAAATTTCTTACGCTTGTTGATTAAATTAAAGTTGGTCTTCAAAATCGATTGATAAACATGCATCGTAGACCATAATATATGTAGCTTGCAGGAGAGCAATAAATTATAAACGCATGGCATAAACTGATGCAACGCACACATAAACGCATTTGTGTGGCTCTCTTTATATGAGCCAGAATAAAAGCTTGTCTTTCTTTCTTTATTGTTTCTTTTGTTCTTTCAAAGCGACTATAGTGTAATGATTTTTCATCAGAAGTAATACACATCTTTATCTCAAGAATTAAACATAGCTTATGTCTCATCTTCTTGAGGACAAATAGCCCCTCATTTTCGATATCTGATGAAATGTTTTTCATCTTCAGCTCTTCATTGGGAAATTAGCCTTTGAGAAACAAGGTGAGAATCAAGGAATGTATCACCAGTTCATCAAGCAAACCCACCCTTTTTGTCACAACATTTCAACCCAGAGCCTGGCACCTTCTGCCTCTCTTCCACTTCTAAGAAGTTCTTGAGCTACATTCTGAAACGAAATATGCTGTTTTCTAAGAATACCATTTCAGAGATAAATTTGTCGTCTCTGAATGAATTTTGATGGACCATGCTCTGAAAGTCGCCTCCTTTTAGCTTAGCACCAATGAGTTTCCGGAATCTCTGCCAAAGGTTTTGAACAATCGCCATCTTTGTTCAGAGCCAACGTTGAACGTCACAGACCAAGCTCGATGTGCAGAAAGTGGAGTTAAGAATTTTGAAGGATCAACCAAGGTTCAAAAACAACATTTTTAACCCCTGGCAAAAGTCAGTTCTTACTGGGCTTGCATCTTTCTGTTCTGGGAGCAGTGTTTCTTCCTTATCTTGTCCTAAACACAAGAAACAGGATATTTCTGTGAACTGGATTACATGCCCAAGTAATAAAAGTTATAATCTTAAGATCCCTACATTTTGCCATTGACAACCAAAACTTATTTTCTCCAATACTATTCGTGTAAATTCTAAGATAATGTTTCTAGTTTCTTGCTGAATGTGAAATATTAAATAGGTGCAAACGTATTCTGTTGTGGATAATACTGAAGCTTTGAAAACTAAAGAGTCACATACAAAATATGTCTCCACTCTTCATCTTATAAACATTGAGTTCACCACTATTAACTTTCTGTCGCTCCAAACAATATGTCAATGAAGTTGTTTCTCGTCTTTAATAAGAATTTCTTTGTAGAAATTTTCTCTCATGTCCACAAATTGGGGAGTTCTTTTGATAACAAATTTTTCTTTTTCTGCCTGCTGCGTCAGATATTCCTGGGCTCCATCTTTCGTAATCCCAGATCCTTGCTGCTGTTCAACTCTTCCTGATTTCAAAGTTTCAGAGCCTTATTTTCTTCACCTGTTTATTGTATTCGTCATCTTCGCTGGTTAGCTTCCAATCAGCCGTGCCCTTTCGGAGTTTTCATAGATACTTGTTTCTTCCGGTAGTTTTTCATCAATTTGCATACAGTTCTGGACGACCACCGTGTAGGATCTTCAACTCTGAGAGCGTTGGTTTTTCTACCAGGCGTGGCTTATTGTAAGGCTGAAGTTTGCTGACATTGAATTGTTCCACGATATTTTGTGTAGCAAATATCTCTCGACTTGATGGTTCAAACCATATTGCGGCTCTTTTCGCGAATTTCACCTTCTCATTTCGACGAAACCTATCGGGGAAAGTACTATTGATCTGCAGTCTATTGCAAAATCGCAATGGGGACCAGATGATCGTTATCTTTGAGCTTTTTATACCTCTCCAAACCGAAATGGCTACAATCTTCTTTATAAATTGATTTCGCTTCAGATAGATCTTTCGTTTTTCGCACCTCAAACCTCCCCGCAGATGCAGCAAAATTCACGTCAGCTTTTGTTGCAAAATGATAGTTGCTTTTTCGATTGGTTCTGATTTTTGTGTAAAGTATCATACTCTATGAGGTTGTGTTCTCAGCTAAATTATAGAGCTGCGTCGTATGGATGATGATGCCTGCGCTGCTTTTCCTCACCTTCCTTCAGAATTAAAGCTTGCTTCGAGCATGGGCTCGGAGTCCCCATCAGGTCGTTATTATTTGTGCTCAAGCTATGATTTGCTATCCAAGCTGGCATGGCTACCTGTGACTCAGTGGTGGAAGTTGCCGCCCACCACTGCTCACACGTGGAGGTGCCCTGGTAATACAGGCAGCCAAATTTTAACTACTACGAATTAATCAAAGGAAAAATGCAGATTTCTGTTTTTAAGTGATTAAGAAAAATGGGAGGTGATGAGTACTCCTGGCCTTCGATTCAGTCTGTGGGAGTCATTTTAACCAGGAAAAAGTACATCCACTGGCCAAAAATGGGATAGCAGAGACAGGAAGAAACATCACAGCAGAAAGTCTGGCCAAGAATTGACTTACTCCGGGGACAAAAATATTATTTCTGAACCCTAGTTGATCCTTCAAAATTCTTGCCCCACCTCTCCACATCAAACTTTGGTCCATAAAGTTCGTTAAAGCTCTTGAACAAAGATGGCGATTTGTTTCAACTATTTAACAGGAAAAATTCCCTGAAATATGGATGCTAACTAAAAGAGGGCATTTTCGATGGTCACCCGTTCGCATTACCGAGATGACACAAATTATCTCAAAATGAGTGCGATATAGAAAGAGCAGTACGCTAAGTTTCAAGAATGGAAGCTCAGAATTTCTAGGAAATTCATCAGAAGAGCTGGAAGATTATAATATAGATTGAGAAATGTTGGCAAACTTTAAAAAATTGGGTTGTTTGATGAACTTCAGTTACTTCCCTGATTCTCACCTTTCTTTCGTGGTCGTTTCTCCCAGAAACTCAGCGACTACAGAAGAACAGGTAAAGCGTTTCATCACATATCATGAAATAATCGATCCTGATATCGAAGGAAGATGGACATATAAACATGATGGCGACGCCTTTCTATTGATGCTTAAAAGGGACATTGAGCCAAAAACTACTGGGGGAAAAATCACATCGGTCGTCAGGTTATAAGTTAATTGATATGCAAGTAAAAGAAGGAGCAAGAAAACTTTATTCACCACCACATGCTGAAAATTTTGTGCAAGAAGGCGTGTTTTTGTATGGACGGTGCATGCGTGTTTTGCATGGGATTTGCATACGTACGGCATATGATCACCAACATCATAATCGAATTACATCAGTAATGGTTACATATATAATATTATATGGTCCGTGCAAAGTTATATTCAATCACGGAGATTTAACGTTTAACCTAAATAAAAGAAAATGCAGATTTAGGTATTTTTGATGGCAAAATTGAGGGTGATGGCGTACTCTGCCTTTCGGATTCTGAATTCAGGGAAGTCATTTAACCAAAGTGAGACTGCGACTGGGGTCAAAAATTTTTAGTAAAATGTGTTATCTTGGTGATCAACAAAAATCGGAGAAATTCGTTAATTCATCATACCTATCGACCTCAAATTCGGTTCTACGCCGGATATTGAAAAGCTTGGTGAACGAATAGCCACGCCGCAACACCAGTCTAGTTTTCACCGAAGCATCTACATGGCACATAGCTACGTGTGCGTTCCCGCCGCCGGCGCGCCGAGTCCGTAATACTCTGAGCGCTCTGAGGCGCGATGTGACGCTGAGAATTAGGACAGCGATCGTTCCAATCCACCTCATTAACTTTTAACAATAAGTTTTCCACAAAAATACAACATCTGCCCCGCAACTACCACCAGACAATGCCACGACGAATAGATGCAATTCCCCTCATTGGAGGACGGGACAAAAAGATAAGATTTGATCGAAGCGGCTCAGGTGGGAGGATGTCGATGTCGACTGGGTTACCGCCATCTGTGTGCTTCTGTTCAGGGAATCACTGATGGGGCCGCCAGTACTCCCCTCTATGACTGCAGTTCAGAGTCAGCACTGGATTCCCCTCCACTGACTCGCCCATCTCTTTGCCAAGGGATGGCCCATGTTTGGCCATGATTGCCACCCCCGTCCTCTGGGGGTGGTGCAGTGCAAGCTCCTCTCACTCTCGGTAAAGCTGGTTTCAGCTCATTTGGTGTTTATTTCCTCCCGGTCCTTTTTATAGCTTGCAAGAAATCAGAGGTTCTTCCTGACAAGTGAAATGGCCCTTCTAGGCAAATCCAAGTCCCCTTCTGGTAGTCCTAATGTCGACGAATGGTGCGGTGGCGTCCTCCAGATCCTGTGTGGACAGCCTGTTCTGACCTTTAAGGTGTGATGGAGTTTCTGTTTGCCTTTACTTGGCGTATCTCCCACCTCTTCAATTTTTCCACTAGCATTTTAAAAGTTCCCTCTAATTTTCCAATGAAGATTTCGGTCCGACGACCCTTCGTAGCATTTCCGGGCAGTTCAGATGCTGCCATAAACTGCTCCGCTGCCAGGGCTTACGTTCCCAGTATTGGTACGTAGCGCCCCAAGAACGGTTGGTAGTATCTACCCACTCACGGCACTTTGACGTTGATTGGCGAACGGTGCCATCTCTCATCATCCCATTCATTTGCGGGATGGTGGGGGTTGTGGTTCTAATTCTTCTTAAGCCTGCCAATTTGGGACCAGGCGTCGAGCCAGCGCCACCAAACCTTCCGGTTTGCGGTGATTGTTGTTGGTGATCCAGTATCAGTAGATCTATGTGGAGCTTTAAAGAATCAGTACCACCACCAGAACAAGCGCAATCTGGATTGGCGTTGCTTCTGGCTATCTGTGTTCTGCACTAATCTGCTAGCGGCATTTGGAACCCTCTCTTTCGATATGGCAACCCCACCATATTTTACGTATATGCAAGAGAATCGATCATTAGGTATCGTATGCTACCAGGGTTACGTACGCGCAGGTTCGGGTAGGATTCAGCTCTCTACATAGGTATGCCCTGCCTCATCGTGCGATGTTCTTCCCAGAGCAGTCATTGGTTTAATTTCTGTGCAAGGACACTTCCTCGTGTGGTACGGCTGCTCGGTGTGAAGCTCTAAAAGTGTGACGTTGAACATCCTCCTGCAACAGATGCCGGAACGTATATTCTAATTTCCGTCTGCAGACGCCGCAGGAAGATGGTCTGTCTCCCTCGTCCAACAAGCTTCTTCATAGAGCAAGGCTGTGTAAAAGACTCAAGAGTAGCATCTTTAACCCCCTCTTCGTCCTTTGTTGCTCTCTGCATAATACCTGTCTCCTGTTGCCACACACTGTCGGCATAGCACCACGGTGTCAGCCTCAGCATGGTTGCAACGTGAGAGCACAGAAATTCTCTTCCCCAGCGATGTAAAGGACAATCTTCGTGGGTGATCTCGCTGAATGAAGCTCAGCTGCCTCCTCTCTGTCTCCTCTCTCGATGCTTATCTAACGGTTTCTGGAATAATGCAAAATTTTGTTTATGATCCATAAGTGATTGGCTCACCTCGCGCCTTCCACCATGTGTCTGTGTACTAGCTGGCTGAGAATGTGTTGGCTGAAGTTCGCGATCGCATGTGCTGTACTTCTCATGTGTTTCTGACACCTCTCTCTTGAGAAGAAACCAAGCACTCCACTGTTTCTGCCTTTGAGTTAGAAATTTGAGAACGTCTCCCATCGCTCCTTTGCTAGAAAGGCCCAAATTGTTTAATTGTTAGCTTTAGTTCTCGAGTATGCCAGTAGTGTCGTCTCTACAATCTGCTTTTTACTCTCCTCATACATATAGGAAGTGGCCTTTTCCGTCTCATGGACCTCAGTCGATTGGGTCTGAAAGCTCTGTCTCTTCTACCACTAGGGTATCGGAGCTGAGCTGGCGCCAGAATTTCCACAAGGCTTTCTTAATGAACCTGTGGTAATAGTTTATCGTGCCCAAGCATCTTCATGTGTGTGTAACCCTGGCGGTATTGCCTGCTTTTTGTATTCAGTGAATACAGGCCTACTTTCCTCCTGACAAAGTGTCGTCTTTGTTACTCTGTATCCTGCATTCGATATTCTTCCATGAAATTGCACTTCTGCTGTTGACTGATGAACCTGAACTTCTTCCTGGGCGCCCAATACCCTTCCAGTGCTGTTGTGCTCTTCTTCGTCTCCCATGCCAGCCCAAAACGTCGTCTATGTGCAGGCATGGAATATTCCAAACCGCGTAACGCTGGCGCGAATGTTGAAACGTTTGCGCGGCGTTACGCAAGCCAGCTGGCATTCGATTGAACTCCGGAATTGTCTAAATGGAGTTGTTACCGCAGTTCATGCTTATCCTCGCCGGCTACTGGAAGAAATACGCGCCATTAAGATCGACGGCGAATATTTTACATCCCGCCAACAGGCTGCGAAAGTTCTGGATGCGTGCGCGGAAGTGGATACTTGTCCGGGATCACATTATTCAGTCTGCGGAAGGCACTGTCTCCAACCACCATCTTTTGACGATGGCGGGCTGGCCGGTCGGCCAGAAGAAGATGGATGCCGGCGTGATCCTCTGCTCCATCTGAATTCCTCTTCGTCAAGCTCCAGCATTTCAAAAGCACGTCTCCGCTATGGGGCTTCGTTAGTCATGATGTGGTGTTCTTCGTTCCCTCATGCGTTGGTCGACAATGCCGTGTGGAAGCGCGCGTGATCTCGATTCTTAGTAAACGATTCGCAGCCGCTACCTCCACCAGTTGAATACGGAGAGCAGCGCGTCGACTCGCTGGGGCGTGTGCCGGTGACCGCTAAAAAAGCTACGACCAGTCGGCGATTACAGCCCCCTGATCCTGGCAGGAGTCCCAGAAAAGCGCCGTGTTCCGCCCCACTACTGCTGTTGTCTCACATTGGCTATCACGAAATCAGCAGTGGTCGCGTACGTGCCGTTTATCCAGCCACCACGTTCGCTGCCGTATGTACCAGTTTCTGGTATTGTTGGCTGCAGTAACCTAACCGTGCCTCGAGCGTGCGCCGGCTTGATTAGATTTCGCGGCATCGCGGTGAAAACGTCCGCCCCGGTATCAGATCAGGCAGGCGGGTGTGCTGTTTGTTCTACCGCGAATTTTCAGGTGTGCGCTCCCTGGTTCCGCCACAATGACCGCCTGGCATCGTGGCGGTGGCCAGTTTTCTTCCGACTTTTTCGTCCTTCAACGGCGTGGGCCCGAGTAGGCTTTGGCCTCAAAATCTCCTCAGTAGGGCAAAATTTGTTACCTTCCTGCCGCGAGATTTGCCCTCGATCGGTTTTTGGCAGGTCCGCCTGTCCTCGTGATCTGCCAGCGACCGTCTTCTCCACCTGCTTGTTCAATGCCGCCAGTCTGCTTGTTGAACTGTGTGGCGATCTGCAGGCCATTCCTCTTTGCTGTGTGAGCACTGTCCGCGGTGACCGGCTTGGACGCCGGTTACAGTGGTTTCTACATGTTCAGAAATTTCATCAGCCTGGCTGGTTGTAACTGCTCAAGTCGCCATTGAGGGTTATGCACTCCAGTTCTGACCCGGGTGACTATAAATGTCAGAAGTCGCTATAGCATATGCCCATGCCATATACTTCCGCGCATTATATGCACCCGAGTAGAAGGTTTCGAACGTTCCCAGATTATGGACAAAGAGCAGCTGGAAATACGCCGGGAGTTAAAACAGAGAAAATATCGTGTGCGCAGGACCGTCGGCTCGTTCTCGCCTTCCGCGAGATTATTTATCCCTTTCTCGCAGGAGATGATGGTTTGCCTTGTCACCAACTCATGCGCGGTTACAATTTCCGCGGCAGAACAAGAAGCGGCTGGTTCTCGCCCAATACGCAGGTGGTAGAGACGTTCTTTAATTCGCCGCGTACCGATCCACTTCCGTGGTGACGCGTCACGATAGACATCTGCGACCAAAGGAAGTAAGAATAAGCCATGCCCTTAACAAAATATTTATGAAACCTGGTTTCGTCGCTTGTAATCCGATGAATGGCGAATGCCGCCTCCACTTGCACGAACCATAGCTGCGGATTCTCTTTCCAGAAAGGTGGTAGTCGCACGGTGTTCGCTTCGATTGCCATGCCTCCTCTCGCGGGGGTAATCGGCAAGCCGGGTGTTCCGTCGTCGAGCGGGCCTCGGAAGTCCTCTGTCTCCGGCACGTTAGAAGTGTCTCTCGACCTGTCTGGCGTACGGTCCACTGGCATCCTCTTGGATGGCGCACAGGCCACGTGCGCGTCCTCGCCGGCGCGCCTTTCGAGTCTCGTATTACTCTGAGTTACTCTGAGGCGCGACGTGTGACGCTGAGAATTAGGACAGCGATCGTTCCACCCACTTCATTAACTTTAACAATAAGTTTTATTGCAAAAATACAAGATCTACCCGCAACTAACTTAATATCAAACACGAGACGCAATCTCTCGTATTGGAGGACGGGACAAAAAAGATAAGATTGATTCGAAGCGGCCTGCGTGAGTGTCGATGTCGACTGTTATCGCCATCTGTGTGTTTCCCCGTCTAGGGAATTGGACGAGTGGGCCGCCACAGTACTCCCCCTCTAGTGACTCGCAGTTCGAGTCGCGAATTGGATTCTCCGTTCGGATCGTCCATCTCTTTGGCTGGGTGATGCGTCTGATGTTCCTGGCTGCTGATGATCTCCGTCCTCTGGGGGTGGTAGTTCCTCTCTCTCACTCTCGGTAAAAGCTGGTTTCAGCCTATCGGTGTTTATTTCCTCCGGTCGTCCTTTATAGTTGATTCTGTAAAGGAAATCAGAGGTTCTTCCGATTATGCGAAATGGCCCTTCGTAGGGCAACTCCAAGGGTCCTCTGGGGTGGTCCACACGGACGAACACGTGCGTGGCGTCCTCCAGATCCTTGTGGATGAATGTCTTGACCTTGGCGTGATGAGCTCTTGTCGGTCTTCGTACTTGGCGTATCCGTTCCCTCAATTTTTCCACGAAGATTTGCGTTCCCTCAATTTTTCCACGAAGATTTGTCCGATCGGATCTTCGTAGGTGAAGTATTCTCCGGGCAGTTTTAGAGTGCTGCCATAAACTAGCTCCGCCGCTGAGGTTTGGATGTCCTCCTTATAGCTGGTACGAAGGCCCAATAGAACCATTGGTAGGGTATCTACCCAATTCTGCGTCTCATGGCACTTTATCGCTGATTTAAGTGAACGGTGCCATCTCTCGATCATCCCATTCGATTGCGGATGGTAGGCTGTGGTTCTAATTCTTCTGCTTCCTATTAATTTGACTAGGGCGTCGAATAGCGCTGACTCAAACTGCGCTCCTTTGTCAGTGGTGATTGTTGTTGGTGATCCGTATCGCGAGATCTATGTATTAAAGAACGCGTCGACCACTGTATCCGCTGTGCAATCTGGGATTGGCGTTGCTTCTGGCTATCTTGTAGTTCTATCAATCATGGTTAAGCAGTATCGGAACCCTCTTGACGGAGGAAGGGGTCCCACTATATCTACGTGTATATGCGAGAATCGATCATTAGGTATCGGTATATACTCAGGGTTACGTACGTTATGTCTGTGGATCTTAGCTCTCTGGCAGGCTAGGCATGTCTTTGCCCATCGTGCGATGTTCTTCCTGATGCTGGGCCACACGAATTTTTGCGCGATCATCCTCCTCGTGGTACGGCCGCTCGGGTGTGAAGCTCTGTGCGTGACGTTGAATATCCTTCTCCGTAACGACGTCGGAACGTATATTCTAATTTCGTCTGTGACGTCGCAGTAGATGGTCTTGTCTCCCTCGTCCAAACGAAGTTTCTTCAAGGTGAGCGCTGTGTTAGACTCGAGTAGCATCTTTAACTCTTCGTCCTTTTGTTGCTCTTCGTATAATTCGTCCGTTGTTACTACCGTCGGCATGTCAATGGCTTCTGCACGTGACAACGTATCTGCTACTGTGTTCTCTTCCCCAGCGATGTACACAATCTTCGTGGTGATCTCGCTAATGAAGCTCAGCTGCCTCCTCTGTCTCTCGGATGCTTTGTCTAACGGTTTCTGGAATACGTATTGTAACGGTTTATGATCCGTTATGATTGTCACCTCGCGTCTTTCCACCATGTGTCTGAAAAATTTCAATGATGAATATATGGCTAGAAGTTCGCGATCGTACGTGCTGTACTTTTGCTGCGTTTCGGACAATTTCTTGGAGAAGAAACCTAGCGGTCTCCACGTTTCGCCTTGAAGTTGTTCGAGAACCGCTCCCATCGCCTTGCTGGAAGCGTCCGTTTTAATTGCTAGCTTAGCGTTCTCGAAAGGGTGTGCCAGTAGTGTCGTCTCTGCCAATCGCTTTTTACTCTCATAGAAGGCCTTTTCCGTCTCTGCTGACCAGTCGATGGCCTGTTTGTCTCTCTTTTTCTTACCAATTAGGTATCGGTTGAGCGGCGCTAGAATTTCCGCTGCATTTTTAATGAACCTGTGGTAATAGTTTATCGTGCCCAAGTATCTTCGTAACTCGGCGGTATTGGTCGGTTTTTTGTATTCAGTAATTGCGGTCACTCTCCTCTCTAGAGGTTGTATGCCGTCTTTTGTTACTCTGTATCCTAGGTATTCGATATCTTCTTCCGCGAAATTGCACTTCGCTACGTTGATCGATAAACCGAACTTCTTCAAGCGCCTGAATATCTCTTCCAGGTGCTGCTTGTGCTCTTCTTCGTCCTTGGATGCTACCAAAACGTCGTCTATGTATGCGTGGCAATATTCCAAACCGCGTAACGCTGTATCGATGAATCGTTGAAACGCTTGCGCGGCGTTGCGCAAGCCAAATGGCATTCGATTGAACTCGAACAGCCCAAATGGAGTTGTTACCGCAGTCTTATGCTTATCCTCGTCGGCTACTGGTATCTGGAAATACGCTTTAATAAGATCGATTTTGCTGAATATTTTACATCCCGCCAAATGGTACGTGAAGTCTTGGATGTGCGGAAGTGGATACTTGTCCGGGACCGTTACATTATTCAGTCTGCGGAAATCCCCGCACGGTCTCCAACTACCATCTTCCTTTTTGACTAGATGTAGCGGGCTGGCCCATTGTGAAGAAGATGGTTGGCAGATCCTCTGCTCCACCATCATCTTGAATTCCTTCTTCGCTGCTGCATGTTTCTCCGGTGCTAGCCTGCGCGGTCGCTCCGCTAGTGGGGGGCCGCTAGTCATGATGTGGTGTTTCACCTCATGCGTTGTATTTGACAATGCCGTAGGGCGCGTGATCTCGATGTACTTCCTTAGTAAATCTTTTATTTTGCAGCTGCTACTCACAGTTAATACGGAGAGCTGTGCGTCGTGACTGGGGCGTGTGCTGGTGAACAAGGTCGTGTGCTGGTCGACCAGTCGGCGATTCCTCAGATCCGGCAGGAGTCCATAGTGCGCCAGAAAATCGGCTCCAATTATCGGTTGTCTCACATTGGCTATCACGAAATTCCAGCGAAAAGGTCGTCGCAAGCCGAGATCCAATACCAATGTTCTGCTGCCGTATGTAAATATTTCGGTATTGTTGGCTGCAAATAACCTTAAATCAGGTCGGAGCGTGCCACGGATTAGATTTCGCGGTATCGCAGAAACGTCCGCTCCGGTATCGATCAGGTAAGTAGTGCTGTTTGTTCTATCGCGAATTTTCAGGTGTGCGCTCCCTGGGTTCCCGCCAACGACCGCCTGGCATCGTGGCGGTGGGCTTAGTTTTCCGACTTCTTTTCGTCCTTCCACTCACATGGGCTTTCGCACTTATAGGCTTTGGCTCCAAATCTGCAGTGGTAAAAGCAAAATTTGTTACCTTCCTTGCCGCGAGATTTGCTCCTCGATCGGTTTCTATATCCGCTCCGTCCTCGTGATCTGCTACGCGACCGTCTTCCAATTCGCTTGTTCAATGCCGCCATCTGCTTGGTTAGAGTGGCGATCTCGGTGGCCATCTTGCTGAGCACTCCTGTCTCAGCGGTGACTGGCTGGACGGCCAATATGGCGGGTTTTGCCATGTCTAGAATTTTGTCAGCCTGGTTGGCTAACCTGCTCAAGTCGCCTACTTCAGGGCTACGTTCCAAAACCTTACCCGGGTGACTATAACACTAGAAGTTGCTATAGTATATGTCACGTATGCTATAGTACTTCTAGTATTATAGTGCACCCGAGTAAGGTTTTGGAACGTACCCCAGATATGGATAAAATGGCGCGAACATTTTCGGGGAGTTGCTCGAGAAATATCGTGCGCAGGACCCCGTCGGTCACCTGCCCTTCCGCGAGATTACGCATCTTCTGCAGGAGGATGGACGGTTTGTCATCCCCCAACTCATGCGCGGTTAGCAATTTCCGCAATCGCGAAGCGCTGGTCTCGCCCAATACGGTGGTGAGACGTTCTTTAATTGCCGCGTACCGATCCACTTCCGGTGGTGACGTCACGATATCTGCGACCAAAGGAAGAATAGCCAGGTCTAAATGTAATATTACGTAGCGAAACCTGGTTTCGTCGCTTGTAATCCGATGAATGGCGAATGCCGCCTCCACTTGCACGAACCATAGCTGCGGATTCTCTTTCCAGAAAGGTGGTAGTCGCACGGTGTTCGCTTCGATTGCCATGCCTCCTCTCGCGGGGGTAATCGGCAAGCCGGGTGTTCCGTCGTCGAGCGGGCCTCGGAAGTCCTCTGTCTCCGGCACGTTAGAAGTGTCTCTCGACCTGTCTGGCGTACGGTCCACTGGCATCCTCTTGGGTGTCACTCTGTCCGCAAAAGGTCACTTCGCGAAGAAAATGTTACCGGCTATCACGTCGGGGTCACCACTTATGGCGCACAGGCCACGTGCGCGTCCTCGCCGGCGCGCCTTTCGAGTCTCGTATTACTCTGAGGCGCGACGTGTGACGCTGAGAATTAGGACAGCGATCGTTCCACCCACTTCATTAACTTTAACAACAAGTTTTATTGCAAAAATACAAGATCTACCCGCAACTAACTTAATATCAAACACGAGGCGCAATCTCTCGTATTGGAGGACGGAACAAAAAAGATAAGATTGATTCGAAGCGGCCTGCGTGAGTGTCGATGTCGACTGTTATCGCCATCTGTGTGTTTCCCCGTCTAGGGAATTGGACGAGTGGGCCGCCACAGTACTCCCCCTCTAGTGACTCGCAGTTCGAGTCGCGAATTGGATTCTCCGTTCGGATCGTCCATCTCTTTGGCTGGGTGATGCGTCTGATGTTCCTGGCTGCTGATGATCTCCGTCCTCTGGGGGTGGTAGTTCCTCTCTCTCACTCTCGGTAAAAGCTGGTTTCAGCCTATCGGTGTTTATTTCCTCCGGTCGTCCTTTATAGTTGATTCTGTAAAGGAAATCAGAGGTTCTTCCGATTATGCGAAATGGCCCTTCGTAGGGCAACTCCAAGGGTCCTCTGGGGTGGTCCACACGGACGAACACGTGCGTGGCGTCCTCCAGATCCTTGTGGATGAATGTCTTGACCTTGGCGTGATGAGCTCTTGTCGGTCTTCGTACTTGGCGTATCCGTTCCCTCAATTTTTCCACGAAGATTTGCGTTCCCTCAATTTTTCCACGAAGATTTGTCCGATCGGATCTTCGTAGGTGAAGTATTCTCCGGGCAGTTTTAGAGTGCTGCCATAAACTAGCTCCGCCGCTGAGGTTTGGATGTCCTCCTTATAGCTGGTACGAAGGCCCAATAGAACCATTGGTAGGGTATCTACCCAATTCTGCGTCTCATGGCACTTTATCGCTGATTTAAGTGAACGGTGCCATCTCTCGATCATCCCATTCGATTGCGGATGGTAGGCTGTGGTTCTAATTCTTCTGCTTCCTATTAATTTGACTAGGGCGTCGAATAGCGCTGACTCAAACTGCGCTCCTTTGTCAGTGGTGATTGTTGTTGGTGATCCGTATCGCGAGATCTATGTATTAAAGAACGCGTCGACCACTGTATCCGCTGTGCAATCTGGGATTGGCGTTGCTTCTGGCTATCTTGTAGTTCTATCAATCATGGTTAAGCAGTATCGGAACCCTCTTGACGGAGGAAGGGGTCCCACTATATCTACGTGTATATGCGAGAATCGATCATTAGGTATCGGTATATACTCAGGGTTACGTACGTTATGTCTGTGGATCTTAGCTCTCTGGCAGGCTAGGCATGTCTTTGCCCATCGTGCGATGTTCTTCCTGATGCTGGGCCACACGAATTTTTGCGCGATCATCCTCCTCGTGGTACGGCCGCTCGGGTGTGAAGCTCTGTGCGTGACGTTGAATATCCTTCTCCGTAACGACGTCGGAACGTATATTCTAATTTCGTCTGTGACGTCGCAGTAGATGGTCTTGTCTCCCTCGTCCAAACGAAGTTTCTTCAAGGTGAGCGCTGTGTTAGACTCGAGTAGCATCTTTAACTCTTCGTCCTTTTGTTGCTCTTCGTATAATTCGTCCGTTGTTACTACCGTCGGCATGTCAATGGCTTCTGCACGTGACAACGTATCTGCTACTGTGTTCTCTTCCCCAGCGATGTACACAATCTTCGTGGTGATCTCGCTAATGAAGCTCAGCTGCCTCCTCTGTCTCTCGGATGCTTTGTCTAACGGTTTCTGGAATACGTATTGTAACGGTTTATGATCCGTTATGATTGTCACCTCGCGTCTTTCCACCATGTGTCTGAAAAATTTCAATGATGAATATATGGCTAGAAGTTCGCGATCGTACGTGCTGTACTTTTGCTGCGTTTCGGACAATTTCTTGGAGAAGAAACCTAGCGGTCTCCACGTTTCGCCTTGAAGTTGTTCGAGAACCGCTCCCATCGCCTTGCTGGAAGCGTCCGTTTTAATTGCTAGCTTAGCGTTCTCGAAAGGGTGTGCCAGTAGTGTCGTCTCTGCCAATCGCTTTTTACTCTCATAGAAGGCCTTTTCCGTCTCTGCTGACCAGTCGATGGCCTGTTTGTCTCTCTTTTTCTTACCAATTAGGTATCGGTTGAGCGGCGCTAGAATTTCCGCTGCATTTTTAATGAACCTGTGGTAATAGTTTATCGTGCCCAAGTATCTTCGTAACTCGGCGGTATTGGTCGGTTTTTTGTATTCAGTAATTGCGGTCACTCTCCTCTCTAGAGGTTGTATGCCGTCTTTTGTTACTCTGTATCCTAGGTATTCGATATCTTCTTCCGCGAAATTGCACTTCGCTACGTTGATCGATAAACCGAACTTCTTCAAGCGCCTGAATATCTCTTCCAGGTGCTGCTTGTGCTCTTCTTCGTCCTTGGATGCTACCAAAACGTCGTCTATGTATGCGTGGCAATATTCCAAACCGCGTAACGCTGTATCGATGAATCGTTGAAACGCTTGCGCGGCGTTGCGCAAGCCAAATGGCATTCGATTGAACTCGAACAGCCCAAATGGAGTTGTTACCGCAGTCTTATGCTTATCCTCGTCGGCTACTGGTATCTGGAAATACGCTTTAATAAGATCGATTTTGCTGAATATTTTACATCCCGCCAAATGGTACGTGAAGTCTTGGATGTGCGGAAGTGGATACTTGTCCGGGACCGTTACATTATTCAGTCTGCGGAAATCCCCGCACGGTCTCCAACTACCATCTTCCTTTTTGACTAGATGTAGCGGGCTGGCCCATTGTGAAGAAGATGGTTGGCAGATCCTCTGCTCCACCATCATCTTGAATTCCTTCTTCGCTGCTGCATGTTTCTCCGGTGCTAGCCTGCGCGGTCGCTCCGCTAGTGGGGGGCCGCTAGTCATGATGTGGTGTTTCACCTCATGCGTTGTATTTGACAATGCCGTAGGGCGCGTGATCTCGATGTACTTCCTTAGTAAATCTTTTATTTTGCAGCTGCTACTCACAGTTAATACGGAGAGCTGTGCGTCGTGACTGGGGCGTGTGCTGGTGAACAAGGTCGTGTGCTGGTCGACCAGTCGGCGATTCCTCAGATCCGGCAGGAGTCCATAGTGCGCCAGAAAATCGGCTCCAATTATCGGTTGTCTCACATTGGCTATCACGAAATTCCAGCGAAAAGGTCGTCGCAAGCCGAGATCCAATACCAATGTTCTGCTGCCGTATGTAAATATTTCGGTATTGTTGGCTGCAAATAACCTTAAATCAGGTCGGAGCGTGCCACGGATTAGATTTCGCGGTATCGCAGAAACGTCCGCTCCGGTATCGATCAGGTAAGTAGTGCTGTTTGTTCTATCGCGAATTTTCAGGTGTGCGCTCCCTGGGTTCCCGCCAACGACCGCCTGGCATCGTGGCGGTGGGCTTAGTTTTCCGACTTCTTTTCGTCCTTCCACTCACATGGGCTTTCGCACTTATAGGCTTTGGCTCCAAATCTGCAGTGGTAAAAGCAAAATTTGTTACCTTCCTTGCCGCGAGATTTGCTCCTCGATCGGTTTCTATATCCGCTCCGTCCTCGTGATCTGCTACGCGACCGTCTTCCAATTCGCTTGTTCAATGCCGCCATCTGCTTGGTTAGAGTGGCGATCTCGGTGGCCATCTTGCTGAGCACTCCTGTCTCAGCGGTGACTGGCTGGACGGCCAATATGGCGGGTTTTGCCATGTCTAGAATTTTGTCAGCCTGGTTGGCTAACCTGCTCAAGTCGCCTACTTCAGGGCTACGTTCCAAAACCTTACCCGGGTGACTATAACACTAGAAGTTGCTATAGTATATGTCACGTATGCTATAGTACTTCTAGTATTATAGTGCACCCGAGTAAGGTTTTGGAACGTACCCCAGATATGGATAAAATGGCGCGAACATTTTCGGGGAGTTGCTCGAGAAATATCGTGCGCAGGACCCCGTCGGTCACCTGCCCTTCCGCGAGATTACGCATCTTCTGCAGGAGGATGGACGGTTTGTCATCCCCCAACTCATGCGCGGTTAGCAATTTCCGCAATCGCGAAGCGCTGGTCTCGCCCAATACGGTGGTGAGACGTTCTTTAATTGCCGCGTACCGATCCACTTCCGGTGGTGACGTCACGATATCTGCGACCAAAGGAAGAATAGCCAGGTCTAAATGTAATATTACGTAGCGAAACCTGGTTTCGTCGCTTGTAATCCGATGAATGGCGAATGCCGCCTCCACTTGCACGAACCATAGCTGCGGATTCTCTTTCCAGAAAGGTGGTAGTCGCACGGTGTTCGCTTCGATTGCCATGCCTCCTCTCGCGGGGGTAATCGGCAAGCCGGGTGTTCCGTCGTCGAGCGGGCCTCGGAAGTCCTCTGTCTCCGGCACGTTAGAAGTGTCTCTCGACCTGTCTGGCGTACGGTCCACTGGCATCCTCTTGGGTGTCACTCTGTCCGCAAAAGGTCACTTCGCGAAGAAAATGTTACCGGCTATCACGTCGGGGTCACCACTTATGGCGCACAGGCCACGTGCGCGTCCTCGCCGGCGCGCCTTTCGAGTCTCGTATTACTCTGAGGCGCGACGTGTGACGCTGAGAATTAGGACAGCGATCGTTCCACCCACTTCATTAACTTTAACAACAAGTTTTATTGCAAAAATACAAGATCTACCCGCAACTAACTTAATATCAAACACGAGGCGCAATCTCTCGTATTGGAGGACGGGACAAAAAAGATAAGATTGATTCGAATCGGCCTGCGTGAGTGTCGATGTCGACTGTTGTCGCCATCTGTGTGTTTCCCCGTCTAGGGAATTGGACAAGTGGGCCGCCACACTAATCCGGCGTAGAACCGAATTCGATGGAAACGCGATAGATTAATTCATTTCACTCCCGTTTCGATCCACCAAGGTAATCGGAGTGGGAGCGAATTGACACTAAAGTTTAGCCGGTGAAAACAGTCGAAAGTAGGTAATGCCAATCTCTATACTTTTTATTATTGGCTATTCTAGCTTTATTTGTACATAACCTGGCTTATATTTAACACGTTTAAATAATTTAATAAAATTTTACTCATTATTCCAATTAAATCTTTCTACTGGGTCAAACTGTGTTCAACTTTCTACTGTGTTAAAAACAAAAATTAAGTTGGCTGTACTGAAATATCGATGTTCTTCATTCCTGTTTCATTTCCAGTGGAAACAGCATAATAAATTTGTTCTGCACCGAAGTAGAATCGGATTGAAGACTTCGTGTGTCACACAGTGGCCTAGTTTACATCGTGCACTTGATACACGTATCAAGTAGTGTATTTGAGTTGATCAGCCAATAGCTGAATAAATGTACTAGTTATTTACTATTTGATACGCGTATCAAGTGCACGATGTAAACTAGACCAGTGTATGACTCATAGATGTCTATACTATATACTAGATACTATATACTATATACTAGATCGCTTACTCCCATTAATTTTGTATATAAAATTGGTGCCCGAAAACTATGTAATATGGTGGTCACGCGACGTTGGTAGAAAATCAATATGGTAGATACCTGATGACAACAGCTGATGTAAAAATTAGGTATAATAATCTCTGGTATAATAATTTCTGGTATAATAATCGCTGGTATAATAATCTCTTTACGGTGATTGAATATTTTGAAGAACTGTAATAATTATAAAATATTTTATATCACAATACCTACAGCTTGTAGTGTTAGGATATAAAAATAATAGGATGTAAAAGTGTTTGGAAAAAATACTCAAAAATAACATGTCCACAGATTTCACTCACACACACACACACACACACACACGCGCGGACGCACGTAGCACGCATCGCATATGCACGCACACACACACACATATATATATTATATACATATTGTACATAAGGTTAACCAATCAAAACGTGGAGTGCTGTCTACCAACGTTGCGCATGCGCGAAAATTTAGTACATACATTCTGTGGCCATGTATTTGACGCAAGTTAGCGATCTAGCATATAGTATAGATATCTGTGGTATGACTGTGTTTCGTTGCTGGAAAGCACCCATATTATATATGAACATATATATATATGAACATGTATATCACTAGTTTAATTTTAGAAAAACATGGCGTCAGTATATATATGTATATATGAACACAGCTGTGTATAGTCGTCGTCTTGTGAAGTATTTAAATTAATAATAAAAGTAAGTATAATTATTCTGTACAGTTTCTAATTTGTAAGTTAAAATGAAATAATTCAGTCAAAAATTAGGATTTTATAAAAATGTCGTATTTATTATAAAATTGTCATCTTAACCACACTTGTTCTCAACATTATCTGAAAAAATAATCTTAAAAAATGGCGCAATAAAATACAAATTTTCAGATTTCAAAATGACAACATGTTGTGTGCCACACTTCAAAAATTATTATGAGAAAGGCTTTTCATTGTACTCGCTTCCTGCAAATCTCACCAGAAAAGTTTTATGGGTTGCCAATATTGGAAGACAACTGGAATCTCTAAAAAAATCTCTAAAAAAATGGTTTATATGTAATGTAAAAAATCATGTATTTCTTCTTGTTATAAAAAAAGAAAGAAATAATTTTTATTTTATTACAAATATTTACCTCATTTAAATAATTTTAAATGTAATTTAATAAGTTTTTTTTAATAGAAAAAATGAAAAATATTTCTTGTGAGTTTACAATTGTCATCAATTAAGTTTGGAAATTATGAGGTGATTTATTGCTTATAAGATGAAAATTGTGTATACAAAAGGTCGACTAGTTAAGCCAGTATATAATAGCAAGACAATGGCAATGCATTCTGTAATAAAATAATATAAAATGTGGTGGTTTTTCTTTATAATACTAACTGTTGATAATTTTCTTAGTTCTTTTTAATTTATTCTATTTCCCACAATAATTTCTATTGATTCCGCCATGTTTTTCCAAACTTTATTTTAACCAATAAGTACGAACACGTACCGTGGCCGGACTCTATCTTTAGGGACTCTACTTCTCTCTAACTTCCATAGCACCCTCGATGCCTCACTTAGATATGGATGGCGCAGTCCATGGTTTTTATGTCAGTGCGAAGAAGTATGTTTCTTTTTTATTCCTTCTCCGGCGTTCGGACACGAGTTTCTAAGAAACTATAGCATCAGTCCATATCTGTATATGTGACATTTCGTGGCTACAAACTGACTTCCTTCTGTCAATGTATCTGCTTGATTCATTGGAAATCATCAAAAAAAGGGTATGATTAATCGTATTCGGCCTCGTCTCGTGACCTTCGACGTAACCGATACATTATTGATGACCAAGCTCGAGGAGCATTACGTCGAGATCGGCTACCAGCACGGTTTACTTGTCGAACCGAGAAAATTAGCACGAAGCTTCAAGAACAATTTCGCACGGCTAAGTAAAGAGCACCCAATATATGGCAAGCATACTGGATTAGGATGGGAGAACTGGTGGAAAACGATTGTACATAATGTGTTTAGAGAGCAACACGCCTCTGTGTCGACAGAAACTTTAGATAAAGTAATAATGATAAATATAAATCATAATACTATTATACTTTGTATTACATATTTAAGAACAATTTAATTGTATAATACTTATATAATTAAACCCAAATAATTCAGTACAAGTAAATTTAATTGTATTACTTGAGTTTATGTAAAATTTACTAATAAAATTTACTAATTCATTTACTAATAGAGATTAAAACATTGAGATTTTTCTTGCTTCATTTCTTTTTATTATATCTCTTTTCTATTGATCCACTGTTTATATTATTTTATTATTGACACAAATGGATTTAAATTTTATTTCATTTATTGTTCTCTTTTCCAGGTTGCCGATAACCTGATAAGCTGCTATGCCACTAACAAATGTTGGTATAAGTATCCTGGTACTATTGACCTACTCGATTCCTTGCAGAAAAAGAATATTGTTCTGGGAGTTATTTCAAATTTTGATCAACGGTTGGAATCAATTCTTGAAGACGTTCAAATCCGTCAGTATTTCACCTTTGTTCTGACCTCGTATGATTATGGAACAGAAAAGCCAAGTTTATCAATATTCGAGGAAGCATTAAGGTTGATGAAATCTTTACGAGAGGAACAAATATTACCTCAAGAAGCAATACATATTGGTGACGGAGTGGATAACGATTATTTTGGAGCAAAAAGCGCTGGTTGGAATGCTTTATTAATACAGCATAACAACAAAATTGATGAGAACAAAGTGCCAAGAGAAGATATTTTTAAGAATTTGAAAGAACTTCAGAGACATTTTGATAAAATGTTCAGAACAAATTAATATAACATTAAACAATTAATATAACAATATTTATTATTCATTATTTTAGATTTAATAACATAGAATTATTTAATTTCATAACAATTTTAATGTGTGAGAATCTGATAATAAACAAGTGAGAGTTAAATATTATAAATTTATTAACTATAACAAATTTATTAATTTATGCAAGTTTATTTTATACTCATATTTTATTTTTTATATTTATAGACGATATTTTTATGAATTTATAGACGATAGAATGTATAGATTTCTATAATTTTTTCCACCATATCGTATATGTATACTTTTGGATATTTGATTCAAATCTGTGATATAATATATTTCCATTTGTCAAAAATATTGATTAGTTATATATATGTATAAAGAAGAAATATTGCAAATTGAATATACAAATTCATATTTATTGAACATAAAAATTGATGGCTATTAGAAAAGTATTTATAATAAATAAAATTTTAAAAATATCAAAATTTTTATTTTATTTCCCTTTTTGATTATATTTTCCTGAGATTTCGCTAATTTCAAAGATAGATAACCATAGAAGGATGATTTTTTTATTAAGATAAAATCCAAGACAAGAGGATGATTCTTTTGGTTGTATTCCAAAACTGTATTCTGTAACTCTTAAAGCTATCATACATAAGAAATTTTTAATCTGTAAATGTGTAAGAAAATTGACTACTCACAGTTGATTATTTTTCTTCCGCAGGGAAAATAATCGACTACGTTTACACGGTTTCGATTATGTTGAAGTTATAAACATTGATGTAGTCGAACTACATTAGATGCCATGTAAATGCTCTTTTACGACAAAGTTACTAATCGATGTAATAAAAAGGATTATATAAATGTAGTATGATTTGTCGACTATGGGTGCGTTCCGTTCTATCTATTTGTCGACTAAATCTTCTTTTATCAAACTTACGATTAGATCTAGAATTTTATTGTGATGATGTGTGTGATGATTTTTAAGTTCTTCTTGCTTTACTGGTACCTGTCCTTCATTGAAAGTACAGTACGACGATAAACTAGTGGTGATATGTAGACGATGTGGACAAGTCGAAAATGTATTTTATTATGTGTGCAATCTATTGTGTGTCTGCAGAATTGAACGAGTCCATAAATTTGTTAAGCCCAAAAATTTGTGCGGAAATGGAGCATTTTAGGTGCAACACTAAATATAACTTTTTAATTTTTTTTTGTTTTTGGTCTTCAATTTAAATCACTTCAGTTTCGTGTACGTAATCTTGTAAAAGGATTTTCAATTCTGCAAAGTCAATTTCAAATATTTTGAATGATCATCATGTCGATCATCAATAGGGTTCAATTTGTAAAAAATATGTTGTTTAAAAAATTGATTTCTATGAACCTTATATTTAGTAAAACTTAATGAAATGATTTTCAAACGATATTAAAAATGCAATTTTTTAATAAAAATGATTGAAGTTGCGAATAATTTGAGAGGGGACGGAACGTCCCGTGATTGGCGGAGACCGCGTGTGACGTCATTGTCTATTAGTTTCAAATATTTTATATGGTACGTTATGCATTATCTGATTTGTTTTGCTATAAAAATTTATTATGTTGCATTCTAACAATACGGGATTTGTACAAGCGCAGTCGGACAATTTACCAAAGCTAACGGTATTGATGGTGTCCGATTTCTTTTCTGAAAATGAGGTGTTTAATATCGCAGAAACCCGTGGCATAAAAGCAAAAAAGTAAGCACATTTTTTGTACTTTATATACACTTATAACTCGTTTATAAATTTGTAATCGAAAGAAATAAGCTGAATATAATATAATCACTGATATTTATCATGACCGAAGTGATATGTAAAATATATTAAAACAATATGGCATTCTAACCTCTATATATATATATAATGTATTTAGAGCTGAAAGTGAAAACTATGGTGATGCAGCAATTGGATATGTCGAGTTAAAAAGGGAAAAAAATTTATGTCATATTCGTGGAAAAATATGTCCTGAGCATAGAGTAAACAACAAGGCATATGTTGTAAGAATGCTTGTCAACGAGGAAATGGAGAAAGTGGAATATGTCAGATGCGAAGACTGCGCAGCTTCAGCAGGTACATATAATACAATTGATAAATTAGATAATTTGCACAATATTATGATTGTGTAATTTTATGTGTGTAGGTGGTTGTAAACATGCCATAGCTTTTTTAATGTGGGTTCATCGTCGGAGTGAAGAACCTGAACCGACAGCTACGGTGTTTTCTTAGTCGAACATTAGCATTTGGATCAAGCCGTACTCTGGTATAATTTTCTATATCTTCCTGCAACTATAAAAGATCATTACAATTGCGTTCACGTATTGTACATGGTAATTCTCCATTGGATATAATATCCTTTCACCATATAAAATTCTGAATAAAAAAGTCTTATAAGTACGAAATGGAGTCCTGCTCCCTTTTATACTTATACGTACACATAGTGGCATACGTGTGTATATATATATACATATATATATATATACATAGTTATAAAGTATATACAAAGTATATAAAGTATTTGTATGCTTTATAAAGTATACTTAACTTACGTTAAAATGATCTTCACAACAAAATATGTTGGTGTAGACGTTTATTGTTGAACCATCGGTTCGTCTTGCGATATCAAACCATTTCCTCCGAATATCTCCTTTTGGCACCGATATAAAAATTTTTGAAGGCGTACTAATCGTCGTATTTTTACATAATGGAACAAAACACCACTTGTAACACTGTTTTTTAAGAGTTTTCTCTGTGTTATCATTCATTTTCAGTGAATTTACATACGTTTGAAATCAGCTATCAAACCGTTACCTAGATAGTGACGTCACACGTCGACACCGTCATGGCGCGCGAAAATTTGGGCGTTTCAAACGATTGACATATTTAAATGCTTCAAACAAATTATTTAATGAGTTTTAACAAATTTTGTATTGTAATAATTGTTTTTAGTACCAGAACTTTTATTTAAAATGAAAAACAAAAAATCGTGGGGGACCCTATTGCCATCATTCCAGCATCCCATAAACAAGTTAAGCCTGCGGCACACGATACGATTTTTCGTACTGAATAGCTTACAAGAGCCAAGAGGGAAGTATACAAAATGATAAACTATATATATATTTTTTTTAAATAAATCAATATGTTATTTAAATAATATAAGCACTGAAAGTTTGAATTTTTTACATCGTTAAATTATTAAAATTAATGAATAAAATGTTTCATTTTTTCAAATTTTTCACGTGACGCGAAAACGGCCAATGATTGGTCGATTGAGTAATGACGTCAAATAATGTATGTCATCTGCAGTGCGCTTTGAGAACACGTTATTTATAATCAATATTTTGCAAAAAACGTTAATAATTTGTGTAAAAATGGTTGAACCAGGCTTCGTAAAAGCTGATTCAACTAATATACCAAAAATAGATATATTTATGGTGGCAGAATTTATGAAAAACGACACAAGATATAATGCAGCAGAGATCCGGTTGGTTAAAGCATCTTTGTAAGTACAGATAAAATATACATCTATTAATAAATAGTACACACATACTAATTAAAAATTATTTTACAAGGCTAATTGATTAAATATTATTTTCATGTAGATCTAGTCGCGCGAGAAAGTTATGGCGATACTGCTATAGGTTATGTCTGCTTACGAAGAGAAGGCTCGATTTGCACAATTAAAGGAAAAATATGTCCCGAACATCGAGTAAGAAGTAAAAAATATACTGTTACTTTAATTACAAACACAGAAGACGAAGTCATTGAAAATGTTGCTTGTGAAGATTGTTCAGCATCCTTAGGTATAACTATAATAAACTATTTTTTATAAAAATATAGAAATTCACTATTTGTGGTACTTATTTAAATAGTCGAATATGTTACAGTTAATTAATTATAATAAAAAAAATCTTTTATACTACTTTGATAATCTAAATTTTCATTATAAATTTTCAATATGATATATAAATGATATATAACACAGCCACACAAAAAAAAAAAAAATTTCGACGCAGATGGTGAGATTATGATTACTATATGTTTTTCGGGTCGCTGAATCCGAATCCGAGGTCAGTTTTACTCCTGCACGTCAGGGTTTTGACATAACCTCAAAAAACATAGTAAATTTGAATTTTCTAAACATAAATAAAAAGCAAATAACAGATTTGTAGTATTTTAATCATTTTCTTTTTTCGAACTATATCGAGTTCTTTTCTCCTCAAAAGATCGATGCAATGTTTTACGTTTTCTACCTTCCTTCGGTAAGTCTCTTTTCATATTCCAGCAGAAATCTGCCATCATATGTTCGTCCCATTTTCCCTGATAGCGAGTTTCCATAACTTTTATGTCTTGATGAAAACGTTCCCCTTGTTCTTCGCTAAAATCTCCTAGGTTGTTGGGGAATTCGTCAAGATGTGAGTGCAAAAAATGTAATTTCAAATTCATCAAACAACCTAGTTTTTCGAAGTTTTTTACCATATTATTAACAATTTTTTCATACTGTGGACTTTTTGTATTTCCCAAAAAATTGTGTGCCACGTCTTTGAAACTAAGCCAAGCTTTTTTCTCAAGTCCGTTCATTATACTAGTAAAATTTTCATCTTTGAACAGCTTGCGAATTTGTGGTCCATCAAATACTCCTTCCTTCACTTTTGCCTCAGAAAGTTTTGGAAACTTCGATTGGAGATATAGAAAACATTTACCTGTTCTATCTAAAGCTTTAACGAACTGCTTCATCAGACCAAGCTTTATGTGAAGGGGAGGGATGAGAATTTTTGATGGATCTACTAACGACTTGTGAATGATGTTATATGAACCAGTGGTCAACGATGCTCTTACAGGCCAATTTCTTTGTTCGTAATGCTTTGCTCTATCTCTACTATCCCACAAACATAAATAGCAAGGATATTTAGTAAATCCTGATTGTTGTCCGAGTAACATTGATATGATTTTCAAATCTCCGCAAATCTGCCATAAGTGCTTATTATAGTCTATTTTTTTCAATAGAATTTGCATGTTATCGTACTTCTCTTGCATGATAGTTGAGTGTGCGATCGGAACTGGAGCATAAACATTTGTATTGTGGAGTAAAACTGCTTTGATACTTTGTTTAGACGAATCTATGAAAAGTCGCCAATCAGTGGCTTTATAACAATTCGCCTTCAATGCATTGATAAGACCTTCAACATCAGTGCAAAATACGAGTGATAACTTTTCATCTTTACTGAAGAATTTTAGAAACTCTTTTTCACGGTTACGGTACACAGAAATCTTAGTTTTTGGTTCTAAAACATTTTTCGCTTTGAGAAATGAAGCTAAGTGCTCGGAACCATCTTTTGGTAAACCTAGTTCTCGAATAAGATCATTCAATTCCAACTGTGAAATCAATGACGGGACTGGTGGTTTTTTGTCATGAGCTGCATACTCCGTATCACTGTCATTGTTGTCATCGCTCTCAGATTCATTTGTTTCAGAGAACTGTTCATCAATGTCCATCGGCTGAGTGTCTTTACATACGCGGTTACATTTAGTTTTCAACGTATTGTTTTCAATTAAAACTGGAGCAATCACACATGTAGTGCTTTTATATACAATTTTCTGCTTGTTTTTCTTACTGAAACCTTTTATTTGATTTAAACAAAAGTAACATTCTTCCTTATTAGTAGGACTTTGCCAAATGGCTGGACTAGAGTACTTAATACAATCTTTGTTTTGATCTTTTTTCCATCGAGTGAGCATTCTTTTACAACAATCACAAATAATATGTGGAACCCAGTTGCTAAGCTGATCCATCTTTAACTTGAAGATTTTTTCATACGCTGAGCGTATATCGACATCAACAGGTTTTCTTAAATAACTTACTTCGAATTTAGCACATATGTAGCAGAAAGCATCATGATCCATAAGACAATCATGGGTTTGCGAAACCTTTTTAGTGATTGTTTTTCTTGTGAAGAAAATGATTAAAATACTACAAATCTGTTATTTGCTTTTTATTTATGTTTAGAAAATTCAAATTTACTATGTTTTTTGAGGTTATGTCAAAACCCTGACGTGCAGGAGTAAAACTGACCTCGGATTCGGATTCAGCGACCCGAAAAACATATAGTAATCATAATCTCACCATCTGCGTCGAAATTTTTTTTTTTTTGTGTGGCTGTGTAATTATTACGTTACATTATATAATGGCTTTATTTTTTAGGTGGTTGTAAACATGCATTAGCATTTTTAATGTGGCTTCATCGTAAGAGTGAACATCGTTCTCCAACGGAGGTAGAATGTTATTGGACTAAACCAATTTTGGGAACAGTTGGAACCACAAAGAAATATATTGAAGTAACTGAATTATGCAAAAATAGAATTTCTACAACAGATAATTTACCTGACAATTCAAGATTTTTAAATTGCATTATGACAAAAGCAAAAGAGAAACAAATAGATAGTCAGTTATCAAGACACAGTTTTACATTGACAGAAAGGGAGATGTATTCGTTATCTTTACATCAGTTGCTAATAATATTTTTAGAAAATAAAGGAACTTTTGCAAGTGATTTTATACAATTTGCCGCTTCTCAAATGAAAAATGAATTCTGTGCTAAAATCGAAACAGAAACAAAGCAACAAAGAGACAGTTTATTGTGGCATGAACTTCGATATGGAAGAATTACTGCATCCACACTGTATGAAGCAAGTCATTGTAAAACTAAAGATGGAAGTTTCGTACAAAGACTGCTAGGCGCATCTAAAAAATTTGACTCAAAAGAAATGAGACGAGGACGAGACCTTGAAAAGGTTATTATTAAAGAGATTGAAAATCAAATAAACAAAAAACTTAAAGAATCAGGTTTTATATTAAGATCAGATTTTCCCATCTTCGGGGCCTCTCCAGATGCAATGGGAGATGACTTTGTAGTAGAAGTAAAGTGTCCAAGTTCTGAAAAAACAGTAACACAGTACATATCACATGGGAATATAACAGCTAAATATAAGGCACAGATTCATCTTCAAATGCTTGCTGCTAAAACCAAGAAAGGTTTATTTTGTGCAGCTGACCCGGATTTTGAAAAAAATAAAAAAATAAATTTAATATGGGTAAATTTTGATCATGATTTTATTTTTAAATTAATAGATAAATCAATGAATTTCTGGAAAGAAAATGTTTTTTATAAAATGAAAGAATCTATTATGAAATAAATTTTGTATTTATAAGGTAAAGATTTAAAAAGATATTAACATTTTTAATTTTCATACACAAGTTTATTTATAAATAGATAGTAAAAATGTATTACTTGTTGAGTACATATATTAGATTTACACATAAACAATAATAATTAAATTAGATTCTAATCGAGAGTAAGCATTCTGTATTAATTA
Source organism: Crematogaster levior (assembly GCA_901521435.1). Taxonomy (NCBI): domain Eukaryota; kingdom Metazoa; phylum Arthropoda; class Insecta; order Hymenoptera; family Formicidae; genus Crematogaster; species Crematogaster levior. The sequence goes on from CABEGB010000164.1 coordinate 38,322, forward strand.
AAAAAAATATACCATGTTTTGTAAAGTTTAAATAAATAAGTTTTATTTTATTTATATTTTATAACTGATTATTATTTATGTTCTTATAACTGGATCCTGAAGATTGATCAAAGAAGCGGCTATTTTGACAACTGAATCAATATGTGGCATTATGTAATGGTCTATGGTAGCATGTGGTTCTAAAAGAGAAAATTCTCTAATTCTTCTTATAACACGTTCGACGTGAATTCGTAAACTTGCAATGCGTTTAGTTAGAAGCACTTCTTCTTTTGTAGATTTTTGTTGTGATGAAACAGAAGGTGGTCGAACAAGTTCAATTTGTTTTTTATGTAAAATAGTTTGAATCTGTTTAAATCCTCTATCCGCCATAAGTGCACATTTCTCTGGCAATACATTCATAATTCCACTTTGTTCAAACAACTCTATGTCACTCACTCTTCCTCCATATCCTCGAGAAATGAAAGTTATAAGTCCATCCGGAGATATACAGATTAAATACTTTAATGTGTTACATTTTTTATATTCGGACCAGGTTAAAGCTTGATGTAAAGCATTTGAAGGTTTTTCAATTTGTATTTCAAAGCAATCGATAATACCAATTACATTACTAAAATTCAGTCGAAAAGGAATCGGTAATACTTTCTTCAAGCTAACTTTGTTTGGACAATAAATTAATGTTTGTAATACATGAGCTATCTTCTGAATGTTTCTATTAAATATTCTGCTTGCTCCTGCTGCAGATAATCCAAATTGATCACCTAATCTCCTAAAAGTATCATTTCTTTTTATTTTCATAAAGATTAATTTTATATGATTACTGGGAATACTAGTAAATGTCTGTAATTCTTCGATGATCCATAACCATTTGCTTAGCACTCCAATATAATTCTTAGAGTCGGTGGATATGAAATAATTAATTAATCGTAAAGCAGTTCTCTTCATTTCTATTTCTTTTTCTTCTAATAAGTCAGTAATTTCTTCACATGATGGTTGATATTCACTAATTGTAAGACTGTTAGTAAGAGACTTTGAGATAGTAGTAGACTTAGAAGCACTGCTACTACTTTCAATTGGTATGATAATCGGTGAACATTGTCTATCTACCATAACTGGTTTCGTTAAGCATTCTGCATGAGATGTCATAGGTCGACTTTGAATTCCTTTACTTCTATGTTTCTTTATAGATTTTTCAATACTTGCGTTATTGATAAGTTCATTATTGCAAACTTTAATTAGATTTTTTGCAGCTTCTTCATTTGATATAATAATATTTTTAACATGATCAACTTTTGATGAAATTTCAGACAAGGGAAATGTTGTGATTTCATCCTTGTTTACAGATGACTGTTGTAATTGTTCTGGAGATTGTATGTCGTGATTTTCACAATTTGATTCAGTTTCATTCGAACTATTAACTTCCGATTCTGCTAGCATTTCTGCTATTGTTCTTTTACGATTTAGTTTCTTTGCAGCAGGTCGAGGTTGTAAACTTTTGACGATATTACGTTGTGGCTGACAATCAAAGATATGTGGCACAACATCTTTTTTCATATAAATTGATCCTCCCATCATAATAAAACACATGTAATTTTCCATGTCCTCTTTTAACTGAAAAAATATATTAAAATATATAATTTTAATGTTTGAACAAGTTTAAACATTTTTATTTATAATTTAATAACTTTAAAGGATTTAATAAAAAATTGTTTAGTATTTAGAGTTAGACCAATAATATATAAGTTAAATGACTGAAAAACAGTAAAAAAAGATAATAATTTTTTAAAGACTTACATTGAAATGATCTTCACAACAATAATAACAAGATTTTGTTGGTTCATCTGGTCGATGAGCCGCTTTGAACCATAATTTTCTCCTCTTTTCTTCCGCTGGCACTTGCACAAAAATTTTATTTGGTGTCTTTATCTGCGTATTTCGACACATAGGTACGAAACACCAACGATATTTCCTTTTTGGACTCATTATTACTTTTTAAATATTAAGAATATTTAAAAGAAACTTCTGCACACTTCTGTAGTTCTACGTAATCAGTTGCTGTCAAATCACGCATGTCATGTATATAACCAAGTCTGACTCTAACCTGACCCGAGTCATACATACTCTAACCTGACCCGAGTCATACATTATTTGACGTCACCGTCTGCTATGGCGCGTTTTTGCTAAGTTCAAAAATCATAATTTTTAATAATTTTTTTCTCAGTAATTTCAACGTTTAAAAATTTGGGAAAAAAAATTACTGTAAAAATAATGTATTAAGATTTAAATAAAAATATTTTGAAAAAATCGTATTCTTCCCTATTAGGATTAAGCTTTAAATCACTTGATCTAAAATTCTGCATCTTTATTGGTTCTCATAAGCAAACCAGTACGAAAAATCGTACCGTGTGCCGCAGGCTTTATAGAATAGACCTCTGTATTTTTAGTATCCTAGCCATTAGATGGCGCGAAGGTCTGTAGATTATGGCTCCTCGATACCTCTCTAGCATGCGCATACGCATTGGACGAGAACCCGACCAATAGGAACCGAGCATAAGGGCTATCACACACAAAATACATAGCGTAGTGTGACGTCCCGCCAATTTTTAAACTTTTCTTATCTTATAATTTTTGCGCTACTAGATACCTATTTGCAGTCTTATATTATTACAAATTATCTCTTTCCCTTTTTTTCACTATTATACATAGATATATATATATTCCAATATTATCATTATTTTTAACAATACTTACCATTTTATTATATAATATATCTTTCTATAAATTGTTGTTTCATTGCACTCTTGCTATATATATATCTCTCTAATATGCAACAAGACACTGTTGCTGAAGAGATGGAAAAGGTAGTAGAAAATGAAATAAAAAGAGAAAAACATGAAATCTAAAGAGATACATAAAATCTAATTATACTAATTAAATTTATTACTAATTTTTCACCCAGTATGTGCCGCGACTTCCACGCATAGGGTGTCTCATTGAATATATATGTATACAGGGTGTCCCTAAATTCGTGCCCACGGAATACAAGGCGTGATACTTTAGGCTAAAAGAAATAACTTTTTCCTTTAGCAAAATTGCGTGCGATAAGTAGTTTTTGAAGGAGAGCAGGTTGAAGTAAACCAGTAGGCGTTCTGTGCCGGGATTCTGTAACTCTTTAACGATAAAAATCGTTATCGTTAACTATCGATATCGATGATAATCGCAAAAGGTTATTCTGTAACTAGTGAATATCGATAATTCTCGATATTTGAATCGTTAAATTCCGAAAAGTATCAAAGCCGTGTCGATGTGATTGCGATCGCTGCCGGAGGTCTCGCTAAGCCACGATAGTTGGTGTGAGTCGGTTATACGTTAGTGTGGAATGCATACATATATATGTAATACATGTGACGATAAACTGTTAGAAGTTACACAGTATATACAGTAGCGCAACTCTCTGTCGGCACCTTTGATGTTAGCGTGGCCAAAACGGAGTGCGCATGCGCGAAGTAAGTAAGTAACTCAGTAAAACCATCTGACTTTTTTCTTGCATACTCTCTCGTTCTTCTCTTATTGATACATATGTAGCAATTAATAACAATCTAAAGTAATTTATTTTAATAAAAAAAATATAAAAATAAATAAAAAGATAAATGCAATTAATTATCTTATATATATATTATATTATACGTAATAAAGCAAGCAAAAAAAGAAATAAAATATTTTTAAAAATGTTTAATGTAGTATGAAAAAAACAGAAATTACGGTTATTAAGTTGAAATTACACAATATATATAATTATACAAAATAATTATTAAAGTACAATTACTATTGTATTAATATTGTAAAATATGCATATATGGAGATAAACAAAATATTTCATTAAAGTTAAGAAAGAATTATTTATAAAATTTATATATTTTTTCAATAAAATAATATATTTATTAATATTATATATTTATTAATATTATATTTTGTAAACAATCAATACAATCATTATATTTTGTTATATTATTTATTTATATTATTTACTAATCGCTTCGTAATCGCTTATTTATACGCTTATTTATACAAGAAACTTGCGATAAACTGCGCGATCGTACAATAAATGAGTCATTTATCCCGCCAAATAGGTAGGGTAAGGTTGTAACTAGAGATCTAGATATAAATTATATCTAGATCTCTAGTTATAACCATTTAATCGGGTATTTTAATGTGTGAGAGAGAACGAAAATAATAAGAGTAAACGAGAGAGAAGAACTTACTTATTTCGCGCATGCGCACTCCGTTTTGGCCACGCAGAATCGAGGAGAGTTGCGCTACTGTATATACTGTGGAAGTTATTGATAAAAACAGCTAATACGAATTGAAAGTAAGTGTAAATATTTCCATTCCTTAAGCCTTGAACTTTATCTTTCATATATATATATATATATACTTAAATCTTTACTTTTAAACAAAAATGAAGTGCTGTAAACTGATATATTTAAAATTACAAAGTAAGGAAAGTTTTTTACCAAAATTGATGTTTAAACAGCATAGTCATATAAACTCAAATAGTATTTTAATATTTCAAAATGTAATGTATGTATATACATACATGTATTCACATAGCGATCCTTGCTCCCAAAGAGCATGAAGAAGCCTACATTAATCATCATGGTTATCATTCATTGAATGTGCAAATGGTAAATATTTAAATCATTGATTCATACAAAACGTGTTTTATATATTCAAATTAATGACATTCAATAATTTAATCTATTAGATATGTGACCCTAATTTAAAAATACTCAACGTTAATGCAAGATACCCTGGAGCACGACACGACGCATATATATGGAATGCTTCTGCTGCGCGACGAGTTATGGAACGCGCGTACAATCGTGGTGAACGACGAACATATCTTATTGGTATATAATCTTAACTTTTTATTAAAGATGTTTGTTGTACAAAGTTTTATTTTGTCGATTTATTGTCGACGTAACACTTTATACTCTACTGTTTATTCTAGTGCATAAATTTTATGTTGTGTTGAATTCAAAATGTATTAAAAAATTTTTAACGGAGCTGAAATAAATCTAAATGTAAAAAAAATAAATGTAAAAAAAAAATAAATCTAAAAAAATAAATCTAAATGTAAAAAATCTTAATCTAATTGTTTAACTGTCAAAATGTATTGAAAATCATAGACTAATTTTAATGAAGTCTATCCACAAGATCTAGTTTTGTGTATACGTGTTCCTAAATTCTCTCAAAAGTTACTAGATTTTAACTGCTAAAAGTCTGGCAACGTTGCACATCTATCGAATTATTTCGATACGTTTTGTAACGATTTTTGCATCAATTACAATCGTTAAAACCATGTTACAGAATCATCCACAGTAATGGTCGTCGGTCGCGCAAGCGACAATTGTCGTTAGTTAACGATAACTATTTTTCTCGTTAATGAGTTACAGAATCCCGGCACAAAACGCCTATTGGTTTACTTCAACCTGCTCTCCTTCAAAAACTACTTATCGCACGCAATTTTGCTAAAGGAAAAAGTTATTTCTTTTAGCCTAAAGTATCACGCCTTGTACTCCATGAGCGCGAATTTAGGGACACCCTGTATATATAATTATCACTGGCTCAGCATACCAATCATTATAATTTCAATTATTACTATATACTATATTTATAATAAGACGCAATACACATATATATCGCCATGAAGCAAATAATGCATATGAATAAGCATCTTTAATAAGTAACTTCGAAAAGGTAAGAAAACCACAAATAAAATTATAAAAATAAAAGAAAAAAATAATTAATTAATTTAGACATTAATAATTACTAATCGATATTTCACTACCATTTTACGTTAACCTCCCGATTTATTGCTATTACAATTTTATTATAATTTTCGCAATTATCACTGTTAAGACATTATACCATACAAAATAAACCTAAATAAAAATTATAAAATATAAAATCAACTAAAAAAGGTTACAATATATATATACATATATTCTCATACACTTATTACATTATACCAGCGTTAGATATGTATTTTTAATTATATATACATAACATTTAAGTTACTTTTAATTCATGTGATTATTATATAAGGCGACTAAGATTTAATTGCATTAACCAGTTAATTATGCTTTCAATTTCAATATCTAACACCTTATTCCCCTAGTCTATGTCTAATCATTATTTTAACAATTAACCACCTTGCCATCCAATTAATGGGTAACAATTTTATTTTTATATTATTAATTATGACGCCTTTTACCAAACCAAATTTTGTATTAAACCTACTCACTCTAACTGTATTAAACTATCTCTGTCTTACTCGTATGCCTTATGGACAAAAGCTTAATCCTCCAAGTACCTTGCTTTTTATTAAACTGTCTTCGTTTTGCACGTATAACTCCCTACGCTTCTTCTTATTAAGCTTACTTTCTCGCACTCGTATAAAATTATATTCTATTACTACTATATGTAATTTTATTAAACTTACCTTGTCTAACGCATTATTACTCATATACCGTATTCAACGCGATTTAATATCTACAAAAAATTGTGGAAGTCACAAGAAATACGATCCATCCATCTCTCTCAAGGAACTACAATAACACGAAGTCATCGCATCTCTACAGGTAAGTAATTGAGAAAAATGTCGTATTCCTGACTCAATTCTGACACTTACATTTCTTTGCAAAATTATCTCTTAAGCTTAGTTTCTTAATTACAAAAATAAATGGTAATAAGTGAGCAAGAGTGAGAATAAGTCAGAGTGAGAGTGAGTGAATGAGAGAGAGCGAGAATGTGTCATGTGTATCGATACGTAAAGCGATGAGCTAAGGCGCCCCACATAATCACCTGCGTCAGACGGTGAGTTGCGTCGCCCCTGCCTACCTTCCGTACTCTTTCCGTAATTCGTTAACTATTTCTCTTTATAATTCAAAAACTAAGCTTCGGAGAAAATTTTGGTAAAGGAAGAATCATCTCAGAATTTACTCAGGAATACGACATTTCAATCTGCAGGGGTTGTTCTGAATCACCCTGTAGATAAATGCGCGCATATGCGTGAAACGGAACGCACCCTAAATTCTCTATAATGTTACTTGTAAATGATTTGAATTCACACAGAGTTGAATGGAGCTACAAAAAGAATATGTATTATTATTCGTAAGTTCATTATTTCTATTATTATTTGTAATTGTTTACTATTGCATATAAGAATATAGAAAAGGAAATATGTAATAATTTGTATTTATTTAATAAAAAAGATAAACAAAATATTTTAGTTTTAATTTTATTGTCCTTTGAACAAAATTAATTTATTAAGCTTATGTCTATCGCTAATGTGAACATTTTTTATGTAATGGCTTAATCTAATTTTACAATATAATTGTATAATAACTTGTATTAAATGGTTTACATGATTACTTGAAAAACATTGGTCGCTTATGTGTTCTTTTAAAGTATCAAATATGTTGACGTGTATAAGTTTTTGCATTACATCAAGTACAAAAATATTTGTGTTGAAATTGCTGAAATTTTTCTGTGCATGCAAATAACCGCGTATTGCACCTTCTTCTTGCTTACATATATATACAAGGTCTTTTGATGGATACAATAAAAACCCTCTGTTTTTTATATTTATTAAATTATTATTTGTACTTGTATTTGATCCTCTTAATGCATTGACACATTCAATACAATGTAAAGTTTTCGTAAGTTTTCTTAATACATATCCTGCTATGTACATAATGACTTCGTTCTTATATTCTGTTGTCCATGGAAATGGTAAACAGTAATCATGATCACCAGTATCTGCTGTATCTAACATATGGAGCCATTTTCTTGTTGAATTTTCAGTAGTTGTTGCATTTATGATGTCAATAGAATTGTTTGCTGAAGATACATTTAGAATGGAAATGTCTTCCAAAGGAATACAATTACCGGTATTATCTGATTTTATTTCTGTGTGTATAATTAATTTTTTTATAGCAGATTTGAACTGTTTTACTATGGGATTGTTATTGTGCCCACCATGGGACCATATACTACCGAAAATTAACTCCAAGTGATCCTGACTGATTTTATACATTGCAATATACTTTAAAAAATTGTTGTCAACACAAAGAAACTTATACATATGCAGCATACTTTGGATATTTATAAGAAAGCCAAGAAAGCCTGTTTTAATTTTAGAATTGAGTACGCTTTGGGATTTTTCAACAAGAGATAATGATTTTATGTATTGTGCACATTCTTCCAGCTTCTTACTAATTTGACAATAATTTTCAGTGCTTATTGGTTTCTTAAAATTATATTGCCTCTGATTCTTTGAATTAAAAATGTCAAATAAATCATTGAACATAGATGTAAATGTAATTGTTGCTGAACAATTTTGAAATTGAGGTAACATAAACGTATTTTGACATAACTGAAAAGCATTTGCAACAGAGGCACTTAATAACTGTGTTGCTAACTTCACCTTCATTTTATTTTTGTAATACTCTAAGTGCTTACTTCGAAGCTTATTACCCAAATGTAATCCCTCGTTTTCTTGTAATTTATGCAATTCCTCGAAATGCTTCCATTCTATTTTGTTTTTATCACCATCTACAAGTTGTTTGGTACGACCAAGAGCATTTCGAACAAGTTTGATCATATGGCTCGGATCCAAAAATACATGAACATTGGTGTCACTAGCTGGATGTTTGAACCAACTCTGAAAACAATTGGCATTACTGTTAAAATTACATCCAAGACTTTGAAGCATATTTAAGTTAGAAGACAAACCATCACATGTAAGAGATACAATTAGCATGCCAGTCTCTTGAAGTGCATATAAACATTGTTCAGTCAAGTTACGCTTTTGTACCATAGTTATTCCGTTTATCAAATAAAAAGCAATGGGCAATTTCCAACCTTGATTCATGCACACAACACAAAAAACCAATGCTTCTCTTGCAATTGCATTAGCATCACATTCAATATTACTACCATAATCCACATAACCAACTATTTTACCATTACAATAATCTAAATTTTGACGTATCGCCATTTCGTCAAACATTAAGCAACCAATTAATCTGTATGACACTGCACGTACACATAGTTTTATAGCTTGTAAGGCTTCAACATTTATGCCGGGCTCTCCACCAAACGAACGGTACCATTTGGAAATTGTTTTAGCATGCGGCAAATTATTAAAAAACTTGTAACGAACATAATTGTACACTTTAGGTGAATAATAATGCAAGGTAAGTGCAAATTGTCTTAAACTAGGTTCAAACATTCTAGGAACAGGCAAATTTTTCTGTTTTCTTATTTGGCGTTTGACAATTTGTCTCACACCTTCATCTAAGTGTCCAAGTATATCAATATCCTCTAATGTGATAAGATTTTTTTGGTGCAATTCTTTTAATATATTCTTCAATGAGTGAAGTTTTTGCAATTTTTTTTTCTTGTTATTACTAATAGATAACTTCCGTTTTAAGAATGCCGTTTCACGTGCATGAATTTCACGTAATTGAATTTTTGTTGGTGAATTGAATAACCTCTTTGGAGAAATGCTGGTGAATTTATCTACCTTTGTCTTCTGCGTTATACTTTCTTCGATTTCTACACTTTCGCTAATGCCTGCAATGTGTATATAAATGATTTTTTGCAAAACAGAATCAAAGAATAATAATATTTATATTATAAGTAAATACTAATATTAAAATAGAATATAATAAGACACACACACAATAAGTAAACACAAGAAGTATGATTCTAAGTTTAAATTCAAAAAGATCGCCTAACCAGTAGAAAATACTAAATGTTCCTTGACAAGTTCTAGAGCAGCAGGTTCTACAACAGCAGGTTCTACAGTAGCAGATTCTACAGCAACAGGTTCTACAGCTGGTACTGTACACCTTCTTTCGCCATTCTTTGCTGATTCTTCTTGATATAACTATATTAAATATCGTTAGTTACTACAATATTATACAGTAAAATTAAAAAGTAAACTTATTACTCATTGTATTTACATATGGAACTGCATATTTTTTCAATTTTCGTAGCGAGTGTCCTGGTTCATAGTCCTCTTCTTTAAAGTGTGCAGAACAGACAGCAGCAGTTTTATGTACTTGAATGCCTTTTAAATGTAAGGCTACAAGCCATTTTTTTCATTTTTCCACATTTTGTGGAAATCTAAAAAATATATATATATATACAGGGTGACCCATTTTAACTTAGGCAGCCAAATAACTCGAAAAATAAGCACACTACGAAAAAATGTTTAGAATCAAAATTTCGTCATTTCGAGGGGGACGTACAATGACGTTAAAATCAGCCCCCCCCCACCCCTCCCCCTGGGCGGTGAGGGGGGGCAAGTTTGAAATAAGCTTTATGGTTCAGGTTATTGTAGCTACAATGTACATAGCCTCTTACATATTGCCCAGGATTGTAGGAGATTCGGCGTGCTGGACGATTTCTCAAACTTCCCTTTCGAGAACAAACTGGGTTGGATCGTCAGCTTGCTACAATCAGGATACAAGCCCCTTCAACAAGCTGCTAAAAGAATAAAAGCTCAATTCGAGTACGAATGCAGTAACTACGATCAGCTTTTAAAAGTTTCAAATTCCTATTTACAAATGGAGGAAGACTCACACTTCTTTAAAATATTAATAACCGAGTTCTTCTTAAGAGCAAACTCAACAGATCAATGGTTCTTGACGAAAACCACTTGCAACATAGTGAGTTTTAAATACGCGGATGTGAATGGTAGAATTTTTGGGAAAGTGGTTCCCAAAAAAGTTTTTTTTTTCACCCATCCAATTGATTCAAAGATTTTATTTATATTTAAGAGCGATGGAAAAGAAGAAAGCCGTATCAAGAGTTTTGAAAGAGACCAAGTTATGGCTAAGTTGTTTAAGATCAATGTAGAATCTACAATTGTATTTTTCCCATTATTACATACTTTATCCGAATAAATTATTTTTAATCCATCAAAAAATATCTTTTCTATTTGCTCTAAGAGATACGAGAAATAAAGCTTAATAAACAAAAAAAAAATGTTCTAAATGCATCCGATACGAATAGAAGTCATTTTCCTGCAACTTAGTTATAATGTATTAAAAAAGTATTCAGATGGTTGCTAAGTAACCGTTTCTCGGCAATGAAAAGGATACGCATCCAAGATGTATCCATTTGGAATCCGGGTAATGTATTCTATTCGCCACTCAGAATATGCATCCAAGATGTATCGTATACGTATCGAATTTTTCATACTCCTTGGGGAGCGTTGTGAGCGTTATATGGAACGCACCCATAGATTATAATATAAACCCTGCTGGAAAAAATGGATTGAAATCGATTAAAAAATTTTCAATCAATTACAATGCGAAATCTTAATTCCACTTTGTAGAATTAAAGCGCATTAACATACAAAATATATAGAAAATGATTAAAAACGATTTTAAAAAATCGATTAAAATCGATTAAACATTCATAAAAATTTTAGCATTTTTATTGATATTCAATCTATTTTAATCGATTTTTTTTATCGTTTTTAATCATCTTCTATATATTTTGTATGTTAATGCGCTTTAATTCTATAAAGTGGAATTAAGATTTCGCATTGTAATTGATTGAAAATTTTTTAATCGATTTCAATCCATTTTTTCCAGCAGGGTTACTTGAATGTATCATGTATTAAAACTTTCGATAATTTACCATTTAAAGATATTAATCATTTGTACTTGATTGAATGTGAAAGTGATGAAAAAAATATACGCAGTATTAATGATGTGTTAGAAAAAGTTGTTCTCATTAATTCAAAAATTGGACGGTACATAGGTTTATTGTGCAACACTGTTGAATTGCAATAAAAAAATTATTATTCATTCTTAGAAGTCGTTTTTTCATTTGCATGCCATTTCAAATCTTTACACTATTATGTAATTGATACCAATTTAATTTGTCATAGGTAGAAAATCAAAATTAAAATTCGTTGGTTTCTACAATAAAATGTCTAATACAATTTACTTGATTATTAAAATGAATTGAATATGTAACAGAGCGTAGTCGCATTGGAGTTGATTAAAACGTATTTAGTATTTTACAATTGAATCGAATTTAATTTTCAGTAAATAGAATGTCAATTAAAATCAATTAAATGGCATAGAAAAATGTTTTTTTTTTAATTCTATTAAAGTAAATGGGAATTAAAAAGAGTAAAAGTAAACTAAAATATGCAATTTGTTTAATTATTAAAACAAATTGAAATACGTACCAGGGTGTTGTCGCATTGAAGTTGATTATTTAGTTATTTACAATTGATATGGATTTTTAATTATTATTTGGAAAAATGACAATTAAAATCGATTAAATGATATAGGATAGTATCTTATTTAATTCTATTAAAGTGAATAGAAAATAAGACAAATGGAATTAAACTAAAATAAACATTCGGTTTGATAATTAAATTGAATTGAGTTATGTACCAGAGACTAATTGCATTGGAGTTGATTAAAACGTATTTAATATTTTATAATTGAAATAAATGTAATTTATGTTGATAGAAAGACAATTAAAATTGATTAATATAATATAGTACAATATATTATAATATTATATTAAAGTGAATAGAAATTAAAACGAATAGAATTAAACTAAAATAAACATTTTGTTTGATTATTCAATTCAATCGAAATAAATACCAGAACGTAGTCTCATTAGAGTTGATTTAAACGTACATAGTATTTAATAATTGATATAAATTTAATAATTAGTTGATAGAATGACAATTAATATCGATTAACCAACATAGTAAAATATCCTATTAAATTTCATTAAAATTAATAGAAATTAAAATGAATAGAAGTACATTAAAATAGATAATTAGTTTCATTATTTAAATGAATTAAAATATGTACCTCAGCCTAGTCGCATTGGAGTTTATTAAAACATACGTAATTTATTGCAATTAAAATCTATTAAATATGTAATATATTGAAATCAATTCAAAATGATACCTTTTATTTCCTATTTTAATGTATAAAACTGAATTAAAACATTTTATTGATTGGATTAAATTCAACACGATTGAAATTTATACGTTTTTAGTATAGAAATAGATAGCATAAAAATATAGATATAAAAATTGATTCAATCCGATTAAATTTTAATCGACTAATTTCTGGTTGTCGATTGGAAATATAGTAAACTATTAAAAGTGATTAAAATTTTATAGTCGCATTGAAGTTTATTAAAACATACATAATTTATTGCAATTAAAATCTATTAAATATGTAATATATTAAAATCAATTCAAAATGATAACTTTTATTTCCTATTTTAATGTATAAAACTGAATTAAAACATTTTATCGATTGGATTAAATTCAACACGATTGAAATTTATACGTTTTCAGCATAGAAATAGATAACATAAAAATAGATATAAAAATTGATTCAATCCGATTAAATTTTAATCGACTAATTTCTGGTTGTCGATTGGAAATATAGTAAACTATTAAAAGTGATTAAAATTTTATCGATTTCAATCGATTTTAATAAATCTTTTCCAGCAGGGAAGTCGAAAGAAATGAGTTACTGTGTAGTATTTGGGTGCAAAAACCGCAATGTAAAAAAAAATTACGAGCAATTGGAATATGAAGCAAAAAATAAAAAAATTTCGTTTCACTTGTAAGCAAAAATTTATGTGTGTAAATATATATATATATATATAGGTTAGGTATAATTATATAATGTTATAAGTTATTATACAAATATATTATAAGTTTATATGTAAACAGACAAAATGTATATATTGTGGAAGTAATGTACACACATACAAATATACAGGGTGACCCATTTTAACTTAGGCAGCCAAATAACTCGAAAAATAAGCACACTACGAAAAAATGTTTAGAATCAAAATTTCGTCATTTCGAGGGGGACGTACAATGACGTTAAAATCAGCCCCCCCACCCCTCCCCCTGGGCGGTGAGGGGGGGCAAGTTTGAAATCTTAAATGGAAACCCCTATTTTTTATTGCATATTCGGAATCTTTGGCTAAAAACACATACAATTTGTCTGAAACATTTTTCTCGATTCATGATAGATGGCGCTGTAATCGACGAAATTCAATTTCTTCGATTTCTCTTACTGAGAACCCATGCTTACGATTCTGTAATAAATTAACAATAAAAATACTACGTTTTCATTGTTAATACTCGAAATTAGTCTTAAAACAAACTTTCTCATTATTTTTTATTACTCATTAATTACTTCTCAAGAAACTGCTTTTAGCGTAACCCAGGAACAACGACGTGGACGTAGCAGTTTTCTGTTCCCTTCGGGGTGCTTGATTAACGTGAGTCCCCTCGCCTCTCACAATTCGGGGTGCTTGAACGTGTGGTAACCCAGCCAGTGAAGGCAAGGTCGTGTGGTGACCCAACCAGTGAAGGCAAGGTCGTGTGGTGACCCAACCAGTGAAGGCAAGGTCGTGTGGTGACCCAACCAGTTAAGGCAAGGTCGTGTGGTGACCCAACCAGTTAAGGCAAGGTCAAGTAGTGACCCAGCCAGTGAAGGCAAGGTCGTGTGGTGACCCAACCAGTGAAGGCAAGGTCGTGTGGTGACCCAACCAGTGAAGGCAAGGTCGTGTGGTGACCCAACCAGTTAAGGCAAGGTCGTGTGGTGACCCAACCAGTTAAGGCAAGGTCAAGTAGTGACCCAGCCAGTGAAGGCAAGGTCGTGTGGTGACCCAACCAGTTAACCTTCTCAGTCACACATTTTTTTGAAAGTATATCTCAATAAATTATTAGTTGGATTTTATGTTTTCGAGGTCGCTGAACTCGAATCCGGTGTCAGATTGACCATTTTGACACTTGACAGCTGTCAAGTAACTGTCAAGTGAACTGATATGTACTATCAATATGGAAAAATATGCTACGTTCATGTTTTCGATGTTGTTGAGTACAAATATGGGCACGGATTATCAATTTCTATCATTGAAAGCTGTCAACTATCTATCAAATTATCCGTAATGTCGAGAACCCTGAAGAAATTTTACCAGATTCAAGTTTTTGACGTCATAGAATTCAAATTCAATATCCATTCGAGGAGTCTGATAATTGACTGTTGTCAACTACCTGCCAAATCAACTGCCCTAAATGAAGAACGTGGGACAATACTATCTTTCTTTTAATTTCAAGTTTAATGATTAATTCACAATTTTGACAACTGACAGCTGTCGATCCTTCGGCAAACCAATTTCTAAATGTACTACCGGCGAAAAATAATGTCTAACAATGACTAATCATACAGTTTGGATATCTTGTAAATTGAAAAAAAATTGGTCGAAATCTCAGCTGATTATCTCTTCCTACAATTGGGTTTGTGTAGTTATGGATATATTCCCATTGTGAACAGTGTCTTGGATAATATAAATTTTCTAAGTTGTTGGGCCGGTTTTGACAGCTGTCAACTACAGAAATCCAGGTATTCCAGCTGTCAACTGTCAACATTTGACATGATAATCGTCATCAGCGGCCCAAAAAACGTATGCATACACATTTTGTTCACGTAGATCACTTTTTGTACGGGGACCATGATTGATACTATCATCTTCAAAGGATTTTTGGTACTTGACAGCTGCCAAATATTGTCAAAAGTACAAAATCGTATTTAAAACTTGTAAATATGAAAAGAGTTCCGAAAAGGCTAGAATTGTCATACAAAAAAATAAATTTTTCAGAATGTCCCTCCAATTTTGACAGCTGTCAACTGTCAAAACCCGATTTTGACATCGGAATCGTATTCAGCGACCCCAAAAACTTGTGGGTACATAGTTTTCTTCACACAAATAGCTCTCTTTATGGAGAACATGATTTTTTTCCATAAAAATACCTATTTTTTCACATTAACTTATTGACAGCTAATTGACAGTATGCAAAGGGTGATTAATACCATCATATATCAGTAATGTGAGATGTTCTGGTCATAATATACAATATTTCATCCTTCAAAACGCTCTGGGCTTCGAATAAGGAGAAAAAGAGTAAGAGAATATAGATGGGAAGCATGCTTCCCACTATGACTCTAAGGGTTAAGGCAAGGTCGTGTGGTGACCCAACCAGTTAAGGCAAGGTCAAGTAGTGACCCAGCCAGTGAAGGCAAGGTCGTGTGGTGACCCAACCAGTTAAGGCAAGGTCAAGTAGTGACCCAGCCAGTGAAGGCAAGGTCGTGTGGTGACCCAACCAGTTAAGGCAAGATTGCATTGTTATCAGCTCTCTCCACATGGAGGAGATGCTCAAAGTGTGCACCATTATTTTCTAAGGATAACAGTAATCGACAGCGAAAGTTACGTTGTACATTTTCTAGCATTAAAGGAGTTATAGCTTCACAAGCTCTTCTTATTCTTTCCATCATATTCAAGTCGTTGGAGTTCACTATACACTGCATCTTTAACGTATCCCATAAAAAAGAAATCAAGGGGGTTCAAATCCGGTGATATCGGAGGCCACAGAACTGGTCCATCCCGCCCTATCCACCGATTTGGAAACCTTTGATTCAAAAACATCCGTATAATACGAGCATAATGAGCAGGAGCACCATCTTGTTGATACCATAAATTTAGTCTAACTGCAAGGGGAACATTCTCTAGGTATGCTGGCAAATCATTTTCGAGGAATTCTAAATACATTGGACTATTAATTGGACGTTCAAAAAAATGAGGTCCAATGACTTGGCCATTGCAAATGCCTACCCATACATATAAACTCCAACGATGTTGATTAAGCACCTCACGATACCAATGTGGATTTTCTGGTGACCAATAGTGGCAATTATGCCTATTGAGACTACCATTGCTGATGAATGTTGCTTCATCACTGAAACAAACATTACTAAAAAAATCTGGATTCTGATCTAACATCTCAAGAGCCCATCTACAAAATTGTACTCTGAGTACGCAGTCGGCCTCACTTAATTCCTGTACCAGAGTAATATGATACGGATGGTAATTGACTGATCGTAACAATCTATGTGCCGTAGTTTGAAGGATTCCCAGTTCTCATTCTATTTGACGGGTACTAATATGGGGATTTTGATGAACCATAGCCAAAACTGCGAGCAATCTAGGGTCATTATTATTATGAAGTCTATTCCTTCGCCTTTCGCGATGAAGTGGATTATTACGAGATCTCCTTTCAATGTTTATAATTTGTTGATCAGTAGGATGGCGGCGATTTGGGAATCGCTCCGCATAAGTACGGGCAGTAAGTCTGTAATTTCTACCACATTCACCAAAGATTATAAGAATA
>CABEGB010000165.1:0-55434 GCA_901521435.1 Crematogaster levior
AGAAAGTTGGCTTGTTTTCCAACCTTCTTCTATTTGTCGAAGATGTTAGTTCGTCCGATAGCCTAAAAACGAAAAGCGAAAACATAATTATTGACTGCGAACACGATGACAAAGATCATTTGAAAGAGGTCGTAAGAAAAGTAAATAAGGAAACGGTTGTACCTGTCGAGGACGAGAACGCGACACATGTTCGTTTGAAGGACCCGTCGGTCGTCGCTTACGCTCCACGACAGTTAGTCGACCCTGGAATTAGAAATATTAGTGATAAGTTAGAATTAGACAATAGTGATAAATTTGATTTATTAAATAATTTAGCATATAGGGAAATAAAAGGCGAATCTCACTTGTACCCGCTATCGAAAACGCCGATGGAAGCGGTGCATGTGGACCACTTTGGCCCTTTGCAAGAGTCTAGAAAGAAATACAAACATATTCTAGTTGTCATAGATGCATATACGCGATTCACATGGTTGCGCGCGACAAAATCGACGAGCACGAAGGAGACAATTGTAGCTCTCCAAGAAATATTCGATACATTCGGTAAACCGAGAGAAATAGTTACGGATCGTGGGACCGCGTTCACATCCCGTGAGTTCGCGAGTTTCATAGATAAATTAAAGTGTAAACACCGTCAGGTGGCTGTTGCGGCCCCATGGGCAAACGGGACGGTTGAAAGAGTTAACCAATTTTTAAAAAGCTCGTTAACAAAGGTAGCCGACTCGCCCGACGCATGGAAAGAGCACTTAGGGTTTGTACAATATGTATTAAATAACACGTACCACTCCGTAGTAAAAGCGAGTCCAGCAAGGCTCATGCTGGGTGTCGATCAGAGAAGTCATAAGGATTTTCCCTTAGCGCAGTTCACAAGCGAGTTAGCCGGCGTTGATATCGATCTGGAAAAAGATAGAGAGAAGAATAGAGACATAGCACTAGAAGCGACAAATATGGTGCGAAATTATAATAAAGTGTATCGCGAATCGAAAAGTAAAAAACCGACTACGTATAAAGAAGGAGATCGCGTGTTAATAAGAGACACACGTACTACGCCAGGAACAAGCGCAAAGTTGAAATCGAACTACAAAGGACCGTACGAAATAAAGAAAAGCCTAGGAAATAACCGTTATGTAGTGACAGACATACCTGGCTTTAATGTCACATCCAAACCGTTGGATAAAATATTGTCATCAGACCGCTTAAAGTTTTGGGTAAAACCCGTAAGAACCTAGAAGAAATAAAAAAGTATAACGTTAATGTTAAGTGCGTTTAAAAAGGTTAAGCTAATAATAAGGGCGTTGAAATAAGTTAAGTTAATATTAAGAGCAATGCTAATATAATATTAAGCGCGATTCTATAATAATAAGTGTAAATAGCGATGAATATAGAGTGTAAGAAAGAAAGCATAAATGTATATATGTACTTACCATGGTGTTCAAAGAGAACGAAAAGACAACAAAAAACCGAAGAACAGCTGACTTCGAGGACGAAGCCACATGTCAGGATGGTCGAGCTGTAAGATGGCAGCATCTGCCGAACGCGCAGCGGCCGAAATCGGCGCTGAAATCACGCGATATTTGAGGAATGCGTGTCGCGGCGCTAAAGTGTCGCGACAATAGCGATCGCGGGCCTTGGAGAAGGGGCGGAGCAGGTGAGCTTCGTTGCTCGCAAATTCCAAGCCGGCACTTGTCGCCGGACGGGCAAGTCAAGCCGTTGTCGTAGAAACCAAGCCGTTGTCGTAGAAATCAAGCCGTTGTCGTAGAAATCAAGTCGTTGTCGATGAAGTCGAGTCGTATCGAAACTGTCGAGTCGAAAATGGACCCGTCGTGTCGAAAGAAAAGCGTTGCGTCGAATTTGTAACTCAGTCGCGCCGTTGCCGAAAGTGTCGTGCCGGACATATGTATAATTCTGCCGTCGGAACTCTGTATCAGTTGCTGTTGGAACTCTGTATCGGTTGCCGTCGGAACTCTGTATTATTTATTCTGTATTCTTAAGTTCATTATATCTATCTTTACTTGAAGTGTGTGTGTGCCGTTTATTTGCCACCCTGATCATAAAAAGAAAAACCCGGATCACAATAGATTTTTTACATCTCAGAAGTGGGATAGATAAATACGCAGTCGATACCAAGTAACATTTTACAATATAAACTTTTTTTTATTTCAAACATATAATATGAAGATATCAAATATGTATACAATATGAAAATATGAAATACATGTGTATACAATACATAAAAATACATGAAATACATGCGTACACAAAAATTTTTATTAATATTTCTTTTACATAATAATAATCATAATAATAATGATTTGAAAGATAATAATGTGTCGGTCGAATCCGGTATGATGTACCGCTTGTCGCCGTATAGACTCATGGTTTTCGTCTCCGTATATACTTTGTGCAGCTTCGATCTTATGCACGATTGTCGACGAATCATTTCAATCTCTTTGTTCAAACACCGCGTGTAATTGTCAAACGTTATGGTTCGCGCTACGACGTTACTCTTGACACCTTTTGTTTTTTTCGTGTCCTTTTTCCCATTCACCAACGCATACATCTTTGCCCTGAGCCCGATGAATTCTGTCATGATCGCTCCTATTTTCATTCTTCATTAAACCGGATATCTTCTTATTCGCGAGCGGTATACCGTACGCGTTATCGGTCGGATAATCGCTCGTGTCAAATCTCGCGATATTGCGTTTTATCGTCTCGTAAACATTCTTGCACTCGATGTGGTACACGAGACTATCAGTGTCCGTGTACATTATTTTACATTTGTCGCGATACAGCGGTGCCATGTACTCGTGGTGAAATTCGTACAAACAGACTTTCAATACATCAAGAATGCACATGTTTACATAGGTAGGTTTGTTAAGGGCTTACAGGGGTCAAAAATCGTCAAAAATTTTTATTTTTTTATTCGATAGTACAAAGTCTCAGGAGTATTGTGTTAAAATTTCAAGTCATTTGGTGAAGAATTGACGGAGATATGATTTTTTGAAGTTTCTGCCTCGGAGACCCGTACGGACTCACACGTATACGCGGCAGGTATACGACCCTCCGGCAGCGCCCGACCGTCGCCGTAACGGGTTTTTCCGCCGAAATTTCTTTGTGCATGCAAGGCCCCTTTTCCTGTTTAGACGTGATTTACTACCTGCGTGTTTCGACACATTTATTCCGTTTTTTCGAAAGGGAGAGAACGCACAGTTTGCCGCTGAGCATCGAGGTGTGTAGACGTATACTCGTGTCGTTAAAATTAAAAGTTCGAAAATTGTTGAATTGGCAGCAAATATTGCTGCGTGTCAATTTAACGAGGGAACGTACGCTCTACTGGTATTTTTACACGATATCGGTGTATCTTTCGGACCAAGTGCACACGAATACCACAGGAAGCAGGATGACGAACGCGTGAAAAGAGCCGATCAACAAGCTGCAATAACGACTAAAGAAGAACGAATAAGACGAAGGCAGGCACAAAAAGATGCGTTGGACATCGCAATTTCTGCGGGAACACTTGAATACGGGCCTGGAATCGACGACTCTATGTAAGTAACAAAAAAAAAATGAAAACTTTAAACGCGTTTTTCTCGAAATGTTGTTTTCAAAGTCGGTGTCCATCAGAACTCAGCGAATATGCAACCGATCGATTTCTAATTTTGCACACACTTTCTACACATATATGCCCATCCCCCAACGGTCTTATTTTCAAATTTTTTTTTTTTTTTCGATTTTACAGCTACAAAATGGCCGACTTTTAGTGCTGAAAAACACGATTTTTGCTTAAAAACGTTATAAAAAAATTAGAAATGAAAAAAAAAATATTCGGGCACCGTTGGGGGATGGCAAAACATGTCCAGAAATGAAATCTTTTTGGTTTTTTGCTTTCAGATAAACCTACATCAAGTTACGAGGGACACCGCAAAGCGCTTTTTTTCTACAGCGTCTCCGAAAAATGGCTGCCATCGGCTGAATTTACAATATTTTTACTTGAAATTTTTACAAATTATACTTCAAAATACACTTTATTGAATACACTTTATTGCATAAATGTATGTCATAACCGAACACAGAAAAAAAATCACAAAAATCTTGTATTTTTTCACTCAATAGACCCCTGTAAGCCCTTAAATTTCACCTCGAGTTTTCGCATTTTGCGATTAAATTCTTCAAAAAGACGGTTTGACTGTAGAAATTTGGTTTCGCGATTATCGTTTCCGCATCGTACCGTCCGTTCCATCGCATTACGAGTTTAACGTCGACGTGATTTCGAACATTCTCTATGGTCTTACCAAATACCGCGTTGTTCATCAATTTATACAATTTTTTCTCGAAATCATTTTTCGCGTGCGTTCTAAACTGGGTATTGAGTTCTATGTAATCGCGGAGCAATGGAGATTGCGAAAACTCTAATACGCAGTGTATTTTTGTAACTCGAAAACCGTGACGCGTACATTGCTGCAGGTTACGGTAGTGAATGATGTAACGCTTCTTCGTATATATACAGTCGCTAAAAGTTTATCCTGTCGCTTGCCGGGTGGCTTATCGCGCGTCGGACAGAACGGTAGGTGCGCGTCGTATATACATTGCGGGTACTCGAGATCGACTTCGAGAATATAACTTGTGGGTGAATCCGAAGCGATCGCGTTAACGTCAAAGTTCGAGATGTCTTCGACCCATCGAAAATTCGCGTGGTAAAGCAACGATTAATACATTGCCAAACCGTTCAGATTATTGACGTCAAAATACATCAAGTACGAGGAATGTTTTAACGCGTCGTACGAACGACTGCATGTACTTGTTATTGTCTCGCGCGTATCTGCCGGAGCATTGACTGAGACCGCCGCATATACCGCGTTCGATAAACATGTCAATGTCCGTGAGCAGTTCGAGATTTATACGCGTATGTTTTTACATAGCGTCCCACGTGAAACCGGGATGTACCTATGTAAAGCGTAATAGTACGCGGGATCCAGTCCATAACTCGCTATGTTACTGTCGCGGAAATTTTCAAAAATGTCAGCCAATAATAATACATCCGTTTTTAGATATAGATCGCTGTATTCGTCCAAAGTTCGGATGGAGAATCGCCGCCACACGTTCACGGCGTGCGCGTAATCGCTCTCGGATACGGTGTCACCGGTCAAGGAACTGTAAAATGATTCGCGTGGCGGTAAATAGAGGTCCTGCAACTTTTCCACATGATCGACGTTTTCGTATGGAAACACGCTTTTTCTCGTCAAAAGATAAAAATCCTCGATCAATAATTTTGAAAATTCTGAACGTGAAATTTTCAACTTATTTTTATTAAGAAAAGATGCCAGTTTATCGAGACTGGTACTCAAAAATTTGTAGGAATCGATGAACTGTAATTCTACGCAATTTTGTGACTTTGATCTTTAGGCGGTACTTGTGACATTTTTCGTGAATGAAATATATTTTTCTTTCGTTATCGTTAACATATTTGTTATGAATCCACCACGTTTCTGCCGCGGGAGAAATGCGTCGAGGCTACGTAGCCGAGGAAATGATGTACTTCCTCTCGGTTTATACGATTTTATTTAATTAGGGATATTGCACTTTCTGGAACAATTGCGCGATATATGAAGGTCAAACAACGTTAATGTGCTACTCTCGCACGCTGCTATGGGACAACTGACTTGCGCGCAGGATCGCCGCTCGATATCGCCGAAGGCGCTCGATAACAGTTGACGCTATCCGAAGTGATATCAGCCGCGAGGCGGGCATATCAAACGCCAAAATAATAGAGTTCTTAACATCCTGCCCCCCTTGAAAGCACATGCTTTCAACAAAAAATTCTATAACTTAAATGAAACAATGAATCGCTAGTATAAACAATTTGTAGCGAATGATGACTGTCGCATATGGCTTACGCTAGCTCATGTAAGTATAAAGAAAACGGAATGTAAACAAAGAAAGGGAACACAATGCAATTTCTTTTTCATAAACAAACAAGAAACAATTGATCCCTTTGACTAGTTAAACACAAATAATAATTATTCTATGGTTTAGCTTAAAGTTAGCGTAATTTGGCGTGGCTAAATCACAGAGAAACATAAAACCAATTTGGTTTATAAGAAACGCATACAGGATATATATATATATATTTCTTGTTTATATTGTATATATATATATATATATATATATGTATGTATGTATATATATACATATATATAATATATTATTATATATATATATATATATATATATATATATATACAGGGTGATCCGAAATAACCTTCCATCTGTAAAATGACGTATTCCTGACGCAATTCTAAGACGATTTTTCCTTTATCAAAATTTGATTTGAAGCATAGTTTTCGAGTTATAAGCAAAAATAGTTAGGAAATCACGCGTCGAGTACAGAAGGCAGGCAGGAGCGGCGCACCGCAAGCGTAACGCGGGTTCAGTTGACCGTCCGACGGGTGATTACCGCGTGAGTCGCTATTTTAATCTTATGACATAAAATTATGCTGTAAATAAAATTTTGATAAAGAAGAAAGTGTCTTAGAATTATGTCAGGAATACGTGTTCCTTAAAATAAATTTACTTTAATAACTTTAACAAAAAGTTGTTCCGATTCGCCGGCCGTTGAACGCTGCAATCAGCTGATTGCTACACGCGTGTAATGCATGTGTGCATAAAAAGAAAGAGAGAGAGAGAGAGGGAAGGAGGGAGAGACATTCATACACATGCACGCACGTACGCATACACTTTTTTCTCACTCTCTTTCTCTCTTTTACACAACACACTCTCTCATTCAGTCACTCATTTAATCACTCACTCACCTGCTCAATCACCTTGTAGCAGCGTAGCGAATCCTCATGCTACGTGTTAGGTCAGGTCAGGTCAGGTCTGCTGCACCGTTATGATTAAGTTGTAGAGACAAAACTTTTTGTAAATTACTCTCACTCGATTAACACAATACAGAATACGCGATAACGAATTCACTGATTTACTGACTCACTACCGATTCACTGATACCAAAAATTACTTTAAAAGAAACGCGAATGCAAATAGCACATGACTCGACGCGAAGCGACGGACCGCGGAAACTGCGCGACCACCAGGGTTATGTTGACAGTTGACTAGCGCTGCGACTTGCGCGTGGCGCGTGATCGACACGAGATGAGATGAACGACGGTGATTGGTCGATTCGCTTAAATTCTACTGCTTTCTGCTTAACTTTTTCTATGTGCCACGGCCTTTAAACCTTCGCATTGCGAATGCGGTGAAAACATGAAACGTATAATGACGTACTTAAAAAAATTAATTATTTATTACAATTAACTATTTTTAATTATAATAAATAATTATTATTTTTAAAAGCATGTTATACGTTATTACGTTTTCGAAACTATTGCATTCACGATGCGAAGGTTTCAGTCAATTGCAAGAATAATGTAATTAATAAATTACATTTGGGAATTTGGGAAAATTTATTTTTATTTTGCTCAAAAGAAATGTTCCAACGTTAAAACGTATTGGTCGCTCTGAAAAGAGCGGATTGAATAAAAAAAATTTTAGAGCAGATGCTCGAAATGCCCGCCATCCATCCTAATGCAAGCTCTCATGCGTTTTAATAAATTTCTTTCGACGTTCTGCATTACTTCTTCGTCGATATCCCAAATGGCAAATCGTAATCTTGTTTCTAAATCTTCGATATCTTCGGGAAATGTTTTATAAATTATTTCTTTACAATATCCCCATAAGAAGAAATCCAGAGGGTTGAGATCCGGCGATCTTGCGGGCCAACGTATCGGGCCGTACCGACCCATCCAGCGTCTGGGAAAATGCTCGTTTAAATAATTTGTAACGATCCTGGCGTTGTGTGGCCCAGCACCGTCTTGTTGAAAGACAATCTCGTTTCTTTCACATAATGGCACATTTTCGAGAAAATCTGGTAGATTTTCTGTTAAAAATTCGACGTAGGTTCTCCCAGTTAAAACATCTGGAAGAATAACTGGACCAAGTATTTCAGTGCCCATTATTCCGGCCCACACATTGATCTTCCAACGAGTTTGAAAATTTCGGAGTCGCGTGACTCTGGGATTTTCCTCGCTCCAAAAGTGCATATTATGCGCATTAAAAATCCCCTCTTGCGTGAATAGTGATTCATCACTAAATATTACACGAGAGGAATATCTGGGATCTCGATCGACGTTTCGCAGAAAATTTTCGCAAAACATTCGTCTTGCAGGGTAATCTGCTGGTCGTAAATGTTGCACACGTGTATAATGAAACGCGTGCAACTTTTCTTCTTTTAATATTTTTTGTACTGTTGTATAAGATAAATTATGCTCTCGAGCAACTACCCGAATACTTGTTTCGGAATTATTCTCAAAAGCACGTATAACACTCTCCGTGTTCCGTACATTTCTAACGGCGCGATCTCTTCCAGAGTCGTGTTTGTTCGGCAGGACACTGCCAGTATCGTAGAGTCTTTGAGCTGCTGCAAGTATGACGTGACCCGATGGATGTCTTCGGTCTGGATGCATTTCGACGTATCTTCTTGCAGCAAGGTTCTGCTGCCCGTGACACTCACCAAGTGCCATTAGCATGTCGTAGTATTCTTGACTTGTATAAGCTGCCATATCTTCTTCGCGCTTATTGATAATCGCAGGCTTATTGATCGCATTATCGATCGTGCATCTAATTTATACGATCTTCGCGGGTGGTCGATGCCCCCTCCTCGCCTCCCGCGACCAATCGCGAACGTCGCGCGCTAATTGGTAACAAATTCGAAATGTGCCATTATGTGAAAGAAACGAGATTGTCTTTCAACAAGACGGTGCTGGGCCACACAACGCCAGGATCGTTACAAATTATTTAAACGAGCATTTTCCCAGACGCTGGATGGGTCGGTACGGCCCGATACGTTGGCCCGCAAGATCGCCGGATCTCAATCCTCTGGATTTCTTCTTATGGGGATATTGTAAAGAAATAATTTATAAAACATTTCCCGAAGATATCGAAGATTTAGAAACAAGATTACGATTTGCCATTTGGGATATCGACGAAGAAGTAATGCAGAACGTCGAAAGAAATTTATTAAAACGCATGAGAGCTTGCATTAGGATGGATGGCGGGCATTTCGAGCATCTGCTCTAAAATTTTTTTTATTCAATCCGCTCTTTTCAGAGCGACCAATACGTTTTAACGTTGGAACATTTCTTTTGAGCAAAATAAAAATAAATTTTCCCAAATTCCCAAATGTAATTTATTAATTACATTATTCTTGCAATTGACTGAAACCTTCGCATCGTGAATGCAATAGTTTCGAAAACGTAATAACGTATAACATGCTTTTAAAAATAATAATTATTTATTATAATTAAAAATAGTTAATTGTAATAAATAATTAATTTTTTTAAGTACGTCATTATACGTTTCATGTTTTCACCGCATTCGCAATGCGAAGGTTTAAAGGCCGTGGCACATAGAAAAAGTTAAGCAGAAAGCAGTAGAATTTAAGCGAATCGACCAATCACCGTCGTTCGTCTCATCTCGTGTCGATCACGCGCCACGCGCAAGTCGCAGCGCTAGTCAACTGTCAACATAACCCTGGTGGTCGCGCAGTTTCCGCGGTCCGTCGCTTCGCGTCGAGTCATGTGCTATTTGCATTCGCGTTTCTTTTAAAGTAATTTTTGGTATCAGTGAATCGGTAGTGAGTCAGTAAATCAGTGAATTCGTTATCGCGTATTCTGTATTGTGTTAATCGAGTGAGAGTAATTTACAAAAAGTTTTGTCTCTACAACTTAATCATAACGGTGCAGCAGACCTGACCTGACCTGACCTAACACGTAGCATGAGGATTCGCTACGCTGCTACAAGGTGATTGAGCAGGTGAGTGAGTGATTAAATGAGTGACTGAATGAGAGAGTGTGTTGTGTAAAAGAGAGAAAGAGAGTGAGAAAAAAGTGTATGCGTACGTGCGTGCATGTGTATGAATGTCTCTCCCTCCTTCCCCTCTCTCTCTCTCTCTCTTTCTTTTTATGCACACATGCATTACACGCGTGTAGCAATCAGCTGATTGCAGCGTTCAACGGCCGGCGAATCGGAACAACTTTTTGTTAAAGTTATTAAAGTAAATTTATTTTAAGGAACACGTATTCCTGACATAATTCTAAGACACTTTCTTCTTTATCAAAATTTTATTTACAGCATAATTTTATGTCATAAGATTAAAATAGCGACTCACGCGGTAATCACCCGTCGGACGGTCAACTGAACCCGCGTTACGCTTGCGGTGCGCCGCTCCTGCCTGCCTTCTGTACTCGACGCGTGATTTCCTAACTATTTTTGCTTATAACTCGAAAACTATGCTTCAAATCAAATTTTGATAAAGGAAAAATCGTCTTAGAATTGCGTCAGGAATACGTCATTTTACAGATGGAAGGTTATTTCGGATCACCCTGTATATATATATATATATATATATATATATATATGAGGTTTATAATAATATATTACACAGGTCAACAAGGTTTTGTTGTTGGGAAGGTGTGGGTCATTTCTGACGTAATTTTGTGCGTAGAATCCGAATCTGAAATCAGAATTGGCCTATCACGTCAGGATTTTGAGATATTTGAGGATATATACTCGAAAAATGCGTTTTTTTGCTATTTTCGAGGTTATGTACAGGACGCAACAAAATTTTTGGGTCTTTTGTGCTATGTGCATCATTTAGTACTATTCTTACCCTTCAAAATGAGATATTAATCGACTACCTACGATTTTTTTTCGCCAAGTTACGGGCATTTTAAATTATGACATTTATCGAAACAACATTGATTGAAATTTGAGACTAGAAGAACTGCGAGAAATAGTAGTGCGTCACCTAACTGCATTTAGTAACGGAAAAGTCGGATACAACGCTTATGCAGAAGTGATTAACTTTTTAGAGTAGCGGTTCACGCCGATTGAATGGTTTTTTCTTAATTTGACCTTGACTTGACCTTCATCCTGACCTGATAGGATCAAACTGATCTCGGATTTGCATTCAGCGACCTAAAAAAAATAAAAAGTAATGTTATGCATTTTGCAAATATGTCAAATAATAAATATGCATTTTGGAACGAAAAAGACGGGAAAAACGGTTACGCAAGTGGGTTAAAATGCCCGTAACTTGGCGAAAAAAAATCGTAGGTAGTCGATTAATATCTCATTTTGAAGGGTAAGAATAGTACTAAATGATGCAAATAGCACAAAAGACCCAAAAAATTGGTTGCGTCCTGTACATAACCTCGAAAGTAGCATAAAAACGGATTTTTCGAGTATATATCCTCTAATATCTCAAAATCCTGACGTGATAGGCCAATTCTGGTTTCAGATTCGGATTCTACGCAGAAAATTACTTCGGAAATGACCCACAGCTTCCCGACAACATCCAAGACCCCCTTTTTTGTAGACCTGTGTTATATATGTGGAAAAGTGGAAAAAATTCATGCGGGCCGAAATAGACATGTACGAATTGTCACTGTAAAGACTGCATCAGGATTTCTCATGAGACCACTAACTAAAATTGCAATATTACCAATCGATAATTAGCTCTCATTTTTTCTTTTGCGTTTATTTCTACCTTTTTCGTTATTAGTTACATAGACTTGGCAGTATTGCTTGGCATTATCGATTGGTAATATTGCAATTTTAGTTAGTGGTCTCATGAGAAATCCTGATGCAGTCTTTACAATAGCAATTCGTACATTTCCATCTGGCCCGCATGAATTTTTTCCACTCGACCTAACAGCTATTACAGTGGAGTTAATCCTTGCTGTTTCAATAAAATAAGCTGATTTTGTTTTAATTGCTGGCCCTTATTGGTCTTCCACTTGTTTCACTCTTGTAAGGATTGAAGATATTCGGTACTCCATCTGCGCCAGAAATCCTGTCTAATCTGTTCTACTCTCTGTCATCGAAGCAGTCGGTTTTTGTTTATATCTGTCAAGTCTTCATAAGGGAAACTGCTCACGGGGGTATCACCTAAAAAGTGACTGGGAGTCAAGCAAGCTAAATCGTTCCTCACTTAACGGTGTGAGTGGTCACGAATTCAGAACTGCCTCTTTTTCGTATAACACAGTTGTCATCTCCTCAAAAGTCAAAGTGCGCTTTCTTGACGATTCGATTTAGATGGTACTTTACGGACTTAACCGCTGCTTCCCATAAGCTTCCGAAACGAGGGGCGTTTGGAGAGATAAAATTCCACGACATTTTCTGTTCACGCATAAATTGCTTGATTTCAGACTGTGTTTCATTATTTTTTAAAAACTCTAAGAATTGTTTCAATTGTCCCAGGGCCGCTACAAAATTGGTTCCATTATCGGAGTACATGTATGCTGGTTTGCCTCTGCGCGCGGAAAATCTCTTGAGTGTCGCAATGAATGCATTCGATGTGAGATCACTGACTAATTCAATGTGAATCGCTCTAGTTGTAAAATACACGAAGATTGACACGTATGCCTTGATTAGCTTTGCGTTACGTCGCTTACTCTCACGCAAAATTAACAGGCCCGCGTAATCCTCGCAGTGATAAAAAGGTCGCGAGACCGTCACGCATCCGGCAAGGAATCCATAACAACCTCGGAAGCCGCGGGCTTGGATTTGAAGCAAACTACACGTTTTGGATAATTTTACGCGTACTTGAACGCAATGATAACGGCCGCTGTCTTATTGAAGCCAGAGTGGCTTGTACCCCACCGTGAGCATTGTGCGTATGCTCTTGTTCTCTTATGTGTTTTAACTCGTGCTCACGCGGCAATAGTACTGGATGACACTCATTAAAGGTCAAATTAGAGGGAGCGGTGCATTTGGACATCGTACAATTGGACACCATTCGATTGGACACCGTTTATTGGACACTGTTCGATTGGACACTGTTAGATTGGACACTGTTAGATTGGACACTGTTAGATTGGACACCAAAAATGCATACTGTTCGATTGGACACCAAAAATGCACATTGTTCGAGTGGACACCGTTCAATTGAATACCGTTCGATTGGACACCAAAAATGCATACTGTTCGATTAGACACTGATCTATTATGTGAATTGCGAAAATATATAAAGGTTATAATATCTGTCAAAGTAGATTTGAATGACAAACTAATGCAACTTTCCACGCGAAGTGAGTTTCACACTTATGCGACTTTTCACGCAAAGCGAGTTCCACCTCCAGGCGAAGGGGGGGGGGTGCGGATGGGGGGCCGAAGGCCTTTCGCAATTCACACAATAAAACGGTGTCCAATCGAACAGTATGCATTTTTGGTGTCCAATCGAACAATGTGCATTTTTGGTGTCCAATTAAACGGTGTCCAATCGAACGATGTCTAATTGAACGGTGTCCAATCGAACGGTGTCCAATCGAATGGTGTCCAATCGAACGGTGTCCAATCGAACGGTGTCCAATAAACGGTGAGCAACTGAACGGTGTCCAATTGTACGGTGTATAAATGAAAACCATTCAAATTAGATTTCTGTAATCTGCCTCCCACTCGTATTAAACCATCTGAAGTTATGATCAGAGACAAAGAAAGTAACGGACTAGACGAGTTAATGACATTATTTTTGGATAGTGCTTTATATTCGTTAGGAAAAAATTGCCTTTGTGCAGCCTTACACATAAGATCTAATGCGAAAAGTATTTCGGGTTGCGAAATAAATGGCGTTTATCTAGTCTATGTGTCTTGTAAAATCTTAAACAATAAGCTAATACGCGACAAGCTTTTGTTAAATTTGAAAAGCTTCGTAATAATTCTTCAATAATCACCAGTTGTATCATAATAAGTGCTACAGATGGTTCCTTTAATTCCGAGACGTTTTCTAGATGCTTGAAATCGCTGGCAGGCTATCCTCTGGAGTTGCTAAGAAGCTCGGTCCGTGTCATCACATTAATGCGTTTAGTAAATCGCGGGGCTCAAGTCCTCTTGATAAAGTGTCAGCTGGATTGTTCGTTGACGAGATGTGAGGTTAGTTATTAATGTCAATGGTACGTTGTATTTCACCGATTCTGTTAGCAACAAAAACGGTCCATTTGCGGGACGGTGTCGGTATCCAATTTAGCGCGATCGTAGAGTCCGACCATAGAAAAATTTGCATCTCCGTTAAATCGGTGGCCTCGCTAATCTTGCTAACTAGCTGAGATAATAGTAAAGCCGCTGACAATTCGACCTTGGTAGAGACACACTTTTGATTAGCGCGACGTGAGATTTATCGCATAATAGTTTTGAACAAAATTCATCATTTTCGACTTTTGTGCGTACGTAAACGCAGGCACCGTACGCTCGCTGACTCACGTCGCAAAATTTGTGCAATTGCATGTATCATGGTTCTGCATTGTATCTGATGCGCCGCGGAATTGCGTATTGATTCACGATAGGCAACTGAGCCTTTAACCTTCTCCATCGGCAGTCAATGTCCATCGGAATGGATTCGTCCCAGTGAACTATTAACTCAGCTAGTTAGCAAGATTAGCGAGGCCATTGATTTAACGGAGATGCAAGTTTTTCTATGGTCCGACTCTACGATCGCGTTAAACTGAATACCGTCACCGTCCCGCAAATGGACCGTTTTCGTTGCTAACAGAATCGGTGAAATACAACGTACCATTGACATTAATAACTGGCGTCACATCTCATCAACGAACAATCCAGCTGACATTTTATCAAGAGGACTTGAGCTCCGCGATTTACTAAACGCATCAATGTGGTGGCACGGACCAAGCTTCTTAGCAACTCTATTTGCCAGAGCTTCTGCATAATAAGCTTTGGTAAAACCACGATGGGCCCAATTAAGTTGTCCCCAAGGGATCGAACAGCCTGGACACTTCAGACAATATGTGCTTGGAAACCGTAATTTGATCCTCATTATTCTTGTAAAAGAGGTGAAATCCAAGGATTGATTCCAATGGATTCCCAATACGGAAGAGTCCTTTCCATTGTTTATTGTGACTACATTGCCTTCTTGGGCATTCAAATTGTTTAATAGCTCGAGACAATTGGATGACCATTTACCTAGCTCGAATTCTCCTTCTCACAATAAACTAATGGTGTCGTCGCGTATCGCTCTGGCCTCGGTTACCGTGTCTGTACCTGTAAGCAGGTCATCGACGTAGAAATCTCTTTTGACGCAAACCGAAATGGACTTGTACTTGTCCTGGTAAACCTCCACTAAATGCCTTGGACATCTTGTTGCTAAAAACAAAGATGTACCTGTAACGGTAACGAGTTCGTAAGTTTTTACGTCAACTGAAGGTGTATTCCGCCACAAAATTCATTGATAACGTGTGTGAGATGGGTGTATGAGTATCTATCGATACATTTTTATATCAGCTACTAGCGCATATATAAATTCTGAATCGCATAAGAATTGACATGAGATCCTGTTGAATAACTGGACCCGTTAGCAGAGCGTCGTTAAGCGACACTCCGGTACTGCTTTTACATGACGCGTCGAATACTACACGAATCTTAGATGACTCTGTGATAGCCTTGAATACGCAATGATAAGGTAGATAAAATGCTTCTCCTTCTTTGTCATTTGTGCTACTTATTTGCTTCATGTGTTCTAAAGTCTCATATTCGTCCAAGAATTGCGTGTATTGACTCTTCAAGTTGGGATCTCGTGCCAGTCTCCTTTCCAGACCGTGTAATCGTTTCAAGGCTATGTCCCTTATACGAGGGTCATTCAAATATAAACAAGCCTTTTACTTCTAAGGACGTAGAAAGCGTGTCGGAGGTAGACGGAGCGCCGAGAAGGATAGGGGGGGATCCCGTCTAGACGACTCAAGGCCAAGCCGACCGCCCAACCGGTTTGTTTAGTTGTCCTCACAATGAGCGAAAGAGAGGTTCATTCGTCGGTTACGCAACGCATCATAATAAAGTTTTTAACAAACGAAGGCGTTAAACTGCACTGTAGCAGAAATCAGTAAGGAAACGGGAATCAGTGTTGGAAGTGTACACACCATCATCCGAAACCACCTTGAATTCCGAAAAATCTCGGCAAGGTGGGTTCCACGTCTGCTTACCCAAGAAAACAAAAATGCGCAATTGGTTGAATACCCGCCCGAAGTCATTCTTCGAAAACGGCATGAAAAAACTACCTGTTCGCTGAGAAAAATGCATTACTAAGGAGGGAAACTATGTAGAAAAATAACTATAAAGTGTGTTTTCTTCTTAAATGTAAAATAAATTTCTTTTTGCAAAAGGCTCGTTTATATTTGAATGACCCTCGCATCTTCGAGCTTAACAACTACTTGCTCTTTGAATGGAAGCTTCACGATATACATGCCTTGCGGATTTCGCGATATATTATTTACAAAATGCTGTTCGCAAATGTTTTCATCCGCGGTGAGCTTGTTCGCTTTTTCGATTGTCTCTAATTGCCAGAACTGAGTCAGCTGCTCGTTTAATTGATCATTGGTTCACACGTATGAAGCGACTGGACGTTTTGTATCGTTTGGCTCTTGATTCATACATCCTTCTAGAATCCATCCAAAACGCGTTTGCTGCAGTGTCGGATGGTCCGCAGAAGCCTTGATTTGATCTACGCAGAGAACTTGCCAAAATAATTCCGCGCCTATTAGTATATCGATGCCGGAGGACACATGAAATTGAGGATGCCAGCTCGAGATTGCGAGGAAGTTCAAATTTGCTCCGCTTCAAAGTGAATGCCGGTAATTTCTCGGTTACTCGTTTGGTAACAATGCACTCAATTGTAGTATTAAATGCGTTCGTGCGCGACTGTAATTTTATCCGCGCTATTTGTAACGCCTTCGAAACCGTATTGTTTATGTCGGAAATTGTTATATTCAAAGCT
Organism: Crematogaster levior; assembly: GCA_901521435.1. Lineage (NCBI taxonomy): Eukaryota > Metazoa > Arthropoda > Insecta > Hymenoptera > Formicidae > Crematogaster > Crematogaster levior. Next base: position 16,832 of record CABEGB010000165.1, read on the forward strand.
TGCGCTTTAATCTAGAACATTTTGGAATAAACTCGAAATAAAATTTGCTTGCGATCCACAATCGAGTAAAATGCGACATGGTTTATGTGCACTCTCACTGTCGAATGCATAAACGACCGCGGTCGCGAAGATGACGCGATTGCACAAATTAGAACTGTGTGTGGCCACCTTGCTGGAAGCAGTAGTTAGAGATGCCACCTCGCGCGATTTCTCGTCCTCGCCCGACGATTCGGATGTAGCAGTGTCAAGATAAAGTAATGTGTTATGCTTCTTTTTGCAGGTTTACAGTTGCCCGATGTGAATTTGTTCGCAGAATGGGTCGTTGATCGGAGGTAATTTAAACAAAATCTTAGCCTTGCGAATCTCCGCAATTCTTTGAGGAATCGCGAGAGCTAAGAATTTTAAACAATAATAAATTGAATGTTCCTCCGCAGTGAGTGCACTTAAATTTAATGGTAGCGACGCAGGCAGCTTGACGCTTTGTTTTTGAACATGCACGCAAATCAGCTTTTATTGACGTCGAGGTGTTTAATTTAAAACGACCCGTAGGCTCGAACGCTCGGGCTAGCTCGTCGGACGCGGGGGGTCGAAGGGTCGACAAAGAGAAGCGATCTTACGATGACAAATAACACAATTTATTACAAATAGAAATAATATACAATATGTACAATTTAGACGCGGAGTGGATATACCGCGCGAAGCGTGTGTAGTAGACGATACGCGCGTCGTGAATGGAAGTACATGCGGTAGGCGCGTGATCGGGCGCGACGCGGTGTAACAATACAGGTTTAAAGACCGCGGTGTTTACAGAGGTTTAAATCGCCGCGACGAATCACAGGTCTGTCACGCGTACGCGATAGCGCGGAGTGATGCGCGTATGAAAGCGTAATCACGGATGGAATTGTGCGTGACGGAGGGACGAGACAGTCGGACCGGAAACCTCCAGCGGCAGTGGAGAACGCTCCACTGCACTCTGGTCGACGTCTCGAGGTTTTGGTACGGATGGTCGGTGTTATGGTATATCGGGAACTCTCGATGGAGGCAGAGCACGCTCTACCACACGTCGCGGTATTCGGTGTGGTAACCGCGATTGGCAACGTCTAAGAAATCTCTGAGAAGGCAGAGTACTCTCTACCCCCTGGCGTTGTTACTCGACGGTCGTTGGCGGGAGTCGACTACCGAGAACTATTGGTGGAGACTGAGAACGCTCAACCTCCTGGTGTTTTGTCGCTTCGAGGATCGGATAAGGATTCAGAATAGCTCACTAGCTTCGGCTGGTTCGCTGCGGAATCGGTATCTTGTCAAATTCGAGAGTCTTTTTACTCGAAAAGACGCTAATTATTCGGGGGGGATTAGCTCACGTTGGTGGTCAGTGTTCCGATTACGGATTCCCTCTAGGCGCATGCGCGACAATATGGCGTCAGTAAAGTGTCTTATATCAGTAAAAAAGAGCGCCGTTACCCGGCTATATAAAAAGCATGAAAAAGTTAATAAAAATATATGACACGTTATATATATATATATATATATATATGTATATAAAATTATTTTTATTTTATATATCTCTTATATACATATATTTATATATTTTTTATATATATAGTGTCTTTATACATATATTTTTATCAACATTTTTATGCTTTTTATATAGCTGAATATACAGTATGTTTGATAAGAGCGTGTACGGCAAAACTCAAAAACTTAGGATAATACATAAATTGAAAAAATTTGTACACATTATGCATGATATAGACTGCGATGCTTTATTATTAATAAGTTGTCCAGTCGCCTCCATTATGAATAATTGACTGGCATCTCCGAGGCATACTTTCTACTAATTTTACAGCATAATCTTCAGACAAAGATCTCCATATAAATCGAATCTGTCGAATTAACTGCTTGACGGTCCATATTTTCTTTCCTCGGAGCTTAAACTTTATAAGCGCCCAAACATTTTCAATTGGATTTGCATCTGGCGACTGTGAAGGCCAATCCAATACGTCAACGTCATTTTCTTGTTTCCACGCAGTACAAAGTCTACTCCGATGTTTCGGATCATTGTCCTCTTGCAGTAGCCAATTTTCATTTTTCCTCGTAAACCACCTTTGGGCAGATGGTAATAAAGCTCTCTCATATATTTGGACCATTTTAGCAGCATCCAAATTTTGTGTAAAGATGTGTAAAGTGCCAAATCCCTGTTTTGAGAAACAGCCCCAGACGTGCACCTTTACCGGATGTTTAACGGTCCGCTCGATGAGTCTATTGGCCTGGGTAGCCCAGACACGTCTGATAGAAGACTTTGCCCAAAACGAAGCTTCATCTGAAAAAATTACGTTGTCCCAATAGCGGTCCAAATTTTCTTTTGCCCAAGCCCCCATCTCCTCACACCTCACCACTAAACCCTCTCTCACCCCCTTCTTCCTCATACCCTCCACCAAAATGTCCCTATCCACCGAGTCAAATGCCGCTTTCATGTCCACAAACGTCACTATCAATTTTCCTTTTCTTCTTGCTATCCCCTTATTTATCAAGTAGTTCAACGTATAAATCTGATCTACCGTCCCCATCTCTCTTCTAAAATCCGTTTGACTCGGTGGTAGGAACCCTTTCTCTTCTATCTCTTCTCTCAACCTCTCCGCCAACACCGCCGCATATATTTTGTATGCTGTTTGTGTTAACGTAACCCCTCTATAATCCTCCACTTTCTCTCTTTCCCCCCTCTTTACAATCGGCACCACTACTCCTTCCCTCCACTCCTCCGGCCAACCTTCCCCCCTCCAAACTCCATTACAAATCTCCCATAACCACATCCTCACCTCTCCCCCTCCATGCTTCCACACCTCATTTACAATACCATCCCCCCCGCTGCCTTTCCCTCCTTCAACTTTCTAATCACCCTTTCTATTTCCTCTCTACTTATCTCTCCTTCTTCCTCCGTCTTCCCTCTCCTACTCTCTACTTCCCTTGTTACCTTCCAATCTACCCCCCCTAACACCTCTTTAAAATACCCTTCCCTCTTCCATTTCAATTCCTTCTTTTATCACCTTTTTTCTCTTCCTTTCCCTATTTATCACCTTCCAAGCCTGTCCCTCTGTTCTCACCCCCTCTATCTCTCTCTCCCAGCTCTCTCTCTCCCTTCTCTTTTTCTCCTCACACAACTTTCTATACTCCTTCTTCAATGCCTTATACCTTTCTCCCTCTCCTCCTTCCTTCCTCCATCTCCTTAATTCCTCTTTCAGTTCCGCCTTCAACCCTCTGCATTCCCAATTCCACTAACCCATCTTCCCCCTCTCTTCCCTCTCTTCCTTTCTCCACCTTCTCTATCGTCTCCTCCGCCCTCTTCCTTAACCCCCTCCACCCTTCTTCCACCCCTTCCCACTTCTCCTTTTTTCCAAAAAATTCCTCGAACTTCTTCCTACCTTCCTCTGTCCAAACACCCTTTCTTCTCCTTTTTCTCCCCCTCCTTCTCTTTCCCTCTTGCCTCCTCCCTCTATCCATACCGTTATAGGTTGATGGTCTGAGTCTACCCTATCTTCTATTTCCATCCTTTTCACCCTCTCCCTCGTTTCTTCATTCCCCAACGCGTAATCTATCACCGTCCCTCCCCTTCCCCCTGTATATGTCCATTCTCCCTCCTCATCTCCTATCACACTTCCATTCATTATCTCCCATCCCAGCTCCCCCAAGAATCTACACAACTTCTTTCCCTCTTCATTTATCTTTCCATCCCTTGACCTTCTTCCTTCCCCCCATAATCTCTCCTCATATTCCCCACCTACTCTCCCCCCTTCTCTTCCTGTCCTCGCATTAAAATCCCCCCCTACCAATACTCTCACCCCTTCCTCCCTGTCCTCCATCCACTCCCTCAGTTTTTTTCCATCTTCCCTTCCAGATCCTTATTCACATAAACCCCCACTAGCCTCCACCACTCCCCTCCCAAACACACTTTCCCTGTCATCAACCCCCTTCCTTCATCCTGCTCCCCCCTCTCCTCCTCAATCTCTTCCCTCCTTCCCCTCACCATTCCTCCCATAGCCCTCCCCTTCTTATTCCTTTTTTCCGCCTCCTGCACTTCCCACACATACCCTTTTGGCAGCCACTTCCTTACCCTTTCCCATCCTTTCTTCTGTAACCATGTCTCACTCAAAAATATTATGTCCCACTCCCTTAATCTCTCCCAAAAATCTTTGTCCTTATTCTCCATACCTGCCACATTCCAAAAACCTATCTTATACACCTCCTTTTTTCCCTTTCTCTCTCCCCTTCTTCTGTTCTTTCCGCCCTTCTTTTTTCTTTCCCCTTTTTTCCCTTCCTCTTGCCCCCCCTCTAGCAAAAAACCTCCCCCCTTTTTTCTCACCAATTTCCTCCCCTACCCTCCTCCCTTCCACTCCCTCCTTTTCTTTTCTTTCCCTCAACTTATCCTCCACTTCATCCCACACCCACATCTTCCCCTCTATCCATATTTTCATGTATCCCACCCTTACCTTTTTCCCTTCCCTCCTTTTCCTTTCCGCTTCCCTCTTGATTAACCATTCTATCCTTCTTTCTTTTTCCGTCAGATCATCCATAATCCACTCCTTCCTATCCCTTAACTTTATTTTTCCCTTCATTACCTCTACCTTCTCCTGCACGCTCGCAAGCCTTACCCACACCATCTCCCCTCTCCCCTTTTCCCTTCTCCCTATCCTTCTTATCCCTTCTATTTTCCCCGCTGCTCCCGTTACTTTCACTATCTCTTCCCTCAGTCCTTCCTGTCCTTCCTTCTTTACCTCTACCCCTCTTATTATTATGTTTCTCTTCCTCTCCTCCCTCTTTTTCCTTTCCCCTTCTAACTCTAGCCTTCTCATCCTTCCCTCCAGTTCACCTCCTCCTATTCCTTTTTCTATCCTCCTTTCCTCCTTCTCCTCCTTCTTCCTTTCTTCTCCTCCCCTCCCTCTTTCTCTTTCCTCACTCTCCTCCACCCTTTTCTCTAACCTCTCTATCCTCTTCTTCAACCCTTCATTCTCCTTTTCCCACTCCTTCCTCTTTTCCTCCATCCATGCCTTCATTTCCTCTCTGTCCTTCCTCAAGTCCCTTATTTCCTTCATTATTTCCTTGATCCCCTCTTTCATCTCCCTCATATTCTCTTCCCATCCCTCTCCTGCTCCCTTCACCGGTGATCTCTCCATCTTTGAGCTTTTCTTAAAAGCCTCTATTTCCTCCCCCTCACTCCCTTCCTCCTGCCTCTCCTTTCTTTTCTGCCCCTTTTTCAACATCTCTATTATTGGCAAACTATTAGCTCTCTCCCTTGCCATCCTCTCTACATTTGTTTTATTCCCTGCCTTAACCCTCTCCATATCTACCGCTTGGTGTCGCCACCCTCTACTCTACTTTTCCACTACTCTCTCTACTCTTTCTTGTTCTATGCCTACTTTCCTTTGCTAGCTGTCAAATTCTCACCTCTCTCTCTCCACCCTCATCCACACCCACTTCCTCACCCTCACTCTCCCACCTCTACCTGACCCTTCTCAGCCGCTTCATCACTCCTTCCTCTCCTCCACCCTTCTCACTCTCAAAACTGCTATCTCACTGTCACACTCTTCACTCGCTCAACCGTCGCTCTCGCTACCGGAAACGGAAGTCTCTTTTACTTATAGTAATATCTGTAGTTTTTCCAATATAAAACTAACGAGTTTTAACATATTTTAATATTATACTTTTTACTAATTGCACTCTATGACAAGTTAAAGCATTTTGATCATTTGAGTGAGCAATCAAGTCTGTAAATATATTATTTATATTTAAATTACGTAGCACGCAATATGCAATATAACTGGCATTATATCAGAGATAATAGCACGTTGTTCTTTCGTATAAAAACGGATAACTTTTTCTGTTTCTTTACAAATATTTACAACGCTTTGTGAGGGATAAAATAATGAATCTCTATCTTTTTAAACGGATTAAAGTGCCCGTTTTGCTATTATCTGTTAAAGATTGAACGCATATTTCACAAATAATATGTTTTGTTAAATATTTTACAATAAAACCTGCTATATAAATTATAATTTCTCGGGAATATTCGGATAAGGAAAGATTGTTAACAGATAACATATATGGATGATCAATCTTAAGCACTGTATTATTTGTATTTATATATTTGTTATACTCGCACTCGTAATCAATTATACGACTAACAGATAACGTTATGTTTATTACTTCCTCTGGTTTTGATGCTGTTAAGATTGGTACATGTGCAAGTTCAATGCAATTTTCTGTTGTTGCACTTTTAATTTGCGCCCTTACAAGTACTCTTTTAAGCCGTCTTAAATAATCTAGCACTTGGATTATTATTTTGCCTTCCAAATGCTCTAATGCATCAAAAAATTACTCAAGATGATCTTGACTCAGTTGATATAGTGGTATATACGGAAGAAGCGATTCATTTTGGCAAACATCCTGATACAACACTTTCAAATTTTCTATATTAATCAAAAACCCTAAAAAACCCGTTTTTCTATTGGAATTTACTAACAACTGTCCATCTTCCAATGTTAAAGTTAATAAATTGCTTACAATCTTCTAGTTTATTAAAAATAATCGTGACTATTATCAGGATTTATCGGACATTTATAAAATTTTTGTCTCAAGTTTCTAGAATTAAATATATCAAATAAGTCATTTATCATATTAAGATATTCTTCTGTTGCTTCTGAATCCCTAAACTTCTATCTAACTGTAATACAGTTCTGCACATTTTAAGAGCATTTGCAACAGATGCACTGTGTACCTGAGCAGCAAAACGTACATTCATTTTCTTCTTGTGGTACTGTATATGTTGTTGCCGTAATTTATTGCCGAGATGTAAACCTTCATTTTGTTGAAGTTCGTGCAATGCGACAATGTAGTCCCATTTAATCATTTGCCCTTTGCTGTTAGCAATACATTTATAATCACCCAAAGTATTCCTCAATAATTTTAACATATGCATCTAAGAATATGTGGACTTTATAGCTTGAACTTGGATGCTCAAAATATCCTTGCATGCACTTAGGATTAGTAATATTGCACTTTAAAAGACGTATCATGCTCAAATTTGCATTATTTGCAGCGCCGTCACATGTTAGTGATTTTATGCATATTCCGGCATTATGTAAAAGTGATAAACATTGCATAACTAAATTTGCCTTTTGTTCTCCAGTTATACTGTTAATTAAAAAATATCCTACTGGTATCTTCCACATTTCGTTTACACCTACAACTAAAAATACTAATGCCTCCTTTGCAATACTGTGCTCCTCACTAGCAATATTATCTCCCATATCACATTTTCCACAAAATTTTTGACCGTCGAACTCTATTTGTTGTCGTATTGCCATTTCATCTATTATTAAAGCACCAAATAAAACGAGCGATCTGTTTTGCTCACTCGTTCTTTGATAAATGCTAAAACTTCTTTATTAAAGCCTTTATTAAACCCTTTATTTCCCCATTAACAGAACAATACCATTTATACAATGTTTTTGGATGTGGCAGACACGAGTTGAAAGTTTCTCTAACAAAGGAATATGCTCGAGATGAATAATAGTGTAATGTTAGAGCAAATGTACGCAATTCGCGAATACTTTTCACTTAGTGATTTTCCTTTTGATTTATACACTACACGTTTTAATAAATGTGCATTCCCAATGCTAATACCTTTTAAATTGTAGAGTTGCTCTTCTTCTAAGAAATTTTTTTGTTTTATAGCTTCCAATATATTTTTCAGTGACGCTATCTTTTTTTTCATGCATCTTGTTTTTTGTGTTAGACTTTTTATCCGCAGATTGTACTGTTCTTTCGTTCTTCTTAATTCTTCTCTTAACTTTTTTGCTGGGTGAATTATAAATTTTCCATGGAGACACTGAAGTAGCTCTTGATATTTTTGGAGATGATTGTGCAATTTCTTGTGTAAGATGTTGCGTATCAGGAGCTATGAAAAAAATTTACAATACATATTCTTTTAAGTCATATAACAACAATAAGATTCTCTCTCTTACAAAATATAAATATTTCAAGAAATATAATTATTTTATACAATATATTACTTTTAAGTTATAACATCTTACCAATGACATTATTACTTCTTCTTTTTTTATTAGCTGTTCCTTCACATACGAGCATTTCCATCTGTAAACATCAAATAAAAATTAATAATGCATGCGTAATAAGAATTATATTTTTCAAAAATAATGTGCCGCGCCCCGTCTTGCCGTTTTGGTAAGGTATTCGGACTGGCAGTAACGATGCTTTTCGGGGTATCGTTACAAATTTACCGGTAGCCTCTAACATTTAACTACGATGCGTTATAAAATCCGAAAATTGCTTATATGTCGGTAACACGGTAGTTGTGAACAAATTTTACTATTCTTGCATGGATGCAAAATCTAGTTTATTGCTTAAAATATAAATGAGAAGATCATCCCACTGGGTAGGTCGCTTCGAGTGCGCTTATGTGTCTTGACGCACCGTCCACGATTTGCCGTGGATTAACTTGTAAGCATTTTCTCACGTGGCCGGCATGGACGGCAATTCCATGATAGCCCTGACATGATTTTGTGCAACAATACGTTTATTATCGTAGCAATTTTTAGAAGTTTCCAGGCTCATAATTTGCTACCGAAATTTCTAACGCACTGATTATATTTTTAGCGTTACTCGTTAGAGAAGCGCGTAGGTATTGCAGTTTTTGAATGTTATCTAACGATGCGTTCCTGTATATAATGGACTGAAACGTATCATAAAATGGGAATTATTCATTGTTCGCGAGCGAACGAAGGGCTCCGCCGAGCCTTCAGCACGCTGCATTGCATCGCCTGTGTTGCATGGCCTGTGCAACACAGGTGGTGTAATGCAGCACTAATAAACGTGAAGAGTAGCGGCAGGGATGTGTGTTACATCGCACGCATCTCTGTCGCTGCTCCCCACTCGCGCTGTACGCGGGACTTGCGTCCCGCTTTCGATACATGTCGAACTTAGCCGCGCTCACGCGGAGCGCGCTCGAGTAGAGATACGGCGGCGCTGCCGTTTCCCTAAATTCAAAACGCCTTAGTCATCGTCCCCAATTCGCTATTTTTAATTATATTTATGTAAATGTATTTATTTAGACTTTTCCGAGCTTTTCTGGAGTGTTCTTTTCATGTCGTCATTTCCTTCAAGAGGAAGTGACGACAGGAAGGAACATTCCAGAAAAGCACAGTATAAAAAGCGGATGCAGAGTGGGGACGATGCCAGTCTACTTTGATCCGCTCAGGTACGACCCGCATTTCGATAGCTTTAAAAACACACATAGTGATTCGCACGCAACATCTCAGATAATTGCCTTTTATCTGAGTTCGGCGGTTTTCGTGACAGCAAAGTCGCACGCTTTGCTGCGTTCAATACACGCGTAGCTTAGGAGTCGCTTACTCCACGCGTTCGCGAACTCCGCGCTGATACACGCCTCGAGCGCTCTCCTTCGGTTGTCGCGTTCCTCGCGGACTCGCACTGTCCGCGCTGTGCGCCGCGCCCTGAAAGTGTGTGAGAGTGTGTGTAAAGAACCTTGTACATATTACTTTTAATAACTTTGACTGTGTTAAATATACTCTTTTTATTCAGTGTTCAAAACTTGCGTGTAATTCTTTTGTGTGTGCGTGTTCGTATCTTTCCGCCGTAATCTCCTCAAGACTCCATTCCGTACCGAACATTCATCGTTGCCCGAAAAAACAGGAAGGTTTAACTTTGGTAACCGTACTTACGATAACAAATCTGATGCGTTGGATAACCTTGAGTCTGTCGGTGGACCTACCCGCGGGTTGACACTTACTAGTTCGCGAATATGTGCCGATAATGCATAGTACGCTTCTTCAAAACCTGCGCAATGGTTCGATTTATTTTTGTCTCGGCATTCTATGTCCGTTTGAATCGACTCATACTCTGATCAATAATGTTCGAGTTTTATTCGGCGCTCCTCGAGTTGCGCCTTTATCGACGGTGTAACTGCATTCGGTTCGATCGACTCTACAAATGTTCTAATGCGCGTGCATGAGGCTGTATCGTTCCGCGCCGCCTTTTGAGCGTGTCCAAATCGTTCTCGTTAGGCATATTAAATTACACTGCGATTAACCAACAAAGAGAGAAAGAATAATGAACAAATATTGGTTAGCACCGCTACTTGAATAATCACCCTTACCTTGTAATATAACTTACAAGGGAACCTCGCGAAGTGGAAAATTCTGATTTTAATGAAACTTTACACACATGTAGGAGGGGTCAATACATGAATTTAGAAATATAAAGTTGCTACCATAAAACGATTCTAAGGGGTGAAATCACCCTTCATATATAGAGCGATTGTTTACATTTCTCGATATATCTTGAAAACTATTGAAGATATCAAAAAATGTTTTATATAAAAGTTTGTGATCCCCAGGTAGGAGCGAGGATGCGTGGTGGTCCCGCATCCTCGCTGCCCTCAGACCGGTTTGAGGGCTGTAGTGGGGGACCCTCCCTCCTTCACACCAGTGGAGGACGAAGGGTCCAAAGCGGGGAGGGGCCCTGGTAGGGGCATGTGAATAACACCCCAGGGCCCCTCCGTACAACCGCAAAGGTGGATCACCGTAGGGTTTTAGTGGGTGCGAGTCCCACATAACCTCCTCCCTTCCCCAGGGGAGAGAGTATGCATAAGGCATTTCCCTACGTAAAAAAAAGGTCACCTTAAATTGTTTAAATGAAACTCCCTATTTTTCATTGCATATAGCTTATCTTGAGAACTTTTTAAAACGCTATAATAAAGTATTTTTTCATTAAGTATTTTCCCAGTTATAAGGCTTGAAATAATTTCTTAATTTTACATAAAATAATCTATACTATAAAATATCTCATAAAATATTCACCTTTCGATGACCTTACCTCAAGACTTTTGCATACAATAATGAGAGGAATCCACTAATGTAAAGAAAACACATAGTTGTATATACAGGGTGGCTGAGAATTTTTTGCACAACCGAAGTGTACAGCTAGATTAGCTCATACTGATGATAAAAGTCAAATATCATTATGCAATATTCGCAATAGTTATTGAGTTATTAATTAAAGTGTCTAAGCGCGCCTGAGAAAGTAGTAGGCTGTTTGGCTTCCTCGCTTATACATGTCGGTAACATTGAAAAACGTGAAGAGGAGTCACGCGACAATTAGGTATCGGCGCGGGGTGAGGGACACGCGACAATCAAGATTTGCGACGATGGGCGCTAGAAGCAAAAAAAAAAGTTAATTCTTCCTCATTTTAAAACAGGAGCAACGTGGATATTAAATTTTAAAAGAAATCACAAAATTGTCTCAAGAAAAATAACAAAATTTATAACTCGTTCATCAAAAGTAAATCAGGAACAATTACAAGTTGCATGCGAAGAGTTTATAAGCTCGGTGAAATCTTATATAGATATTTTTGAATTACAAAATATATATAATGCAAACGAAAGTGGCTTTAATTTAGAAATACATTTAGGCCGAACATTGGCAACGGAAGGTGTTAAAAAAGTCGAAACTGAAGTTCAATCACTATCAGCAATTACACATAGTTATACCATTATGCCTACAATTTCTGCAAGCGGGCAACTGCTATCACCTCTTTATTTGGTATTGAAAGAGGCCAGTGGAAGTTATATATATATATATATATATATATATATATATATATATACAGGGTGATTCAAAATAACCGTATGTCCTTAAAGAGACATATTCCTAAGCGTATTCTAAGACAACTTTTCCTTTGCCAAAAATTTTTCCGGAGCTTAGTTTTCAAAATACAAAGGAAAATAGGTAGCGTATCGTGAGTCGAGTACAAGAGACAAGCAGGGGCGGACCACTCACCGTTACGCGGGTGTTTACGCGAGGCGCCTGCTGCAATCAGCTGACGATACATAAATATGCATACACACACACACCACGCACGCACGCAGCAGCCAGACGGACGGACAAACACACACACACACACACACACACACACCGCACGCAGCTGACAGACGGACGGACAGACAGACAGACACACGCACGTACGCATGTACATTTATTCACTCAAGAATGCGTCAGAGAGAGAGAGAGAGAGAGAGGAGGGAGAGGAATGTATCGAAGAAGCTTCAACATGTTTACTTACGTATCATTTTGTCTAAACAATTGATTGCTTCCGCGATGAGACAAATTCGTATGGAGTGATTTTATCCTTTTTCTTATTGTTCACGTTTCGAAGCACACAACACATTCACATCTCTGTCACTCACTTCATCTATAAAACGAGGAAATATTTAATGATAACTATTCAGCGCGAAAATTACTCGAAAAAGAAAAACACGTTTTCGACGAACACACGACACGTGTTTACTCGACGCGGCAAGCAGTCGACTGACTTGATAGGTTATTGTTATCACGACAATCCCGTAACCAATTGAAAGTGGCTGCGTTCAGCAACAGAGCAGATCAGTGAGCGCTTAGTGATTCTTTTATTTAATTGGTTTCTGCACTTAGATCCAACGAAGATCTAAATGCAAGAACCAATCATATTAAAGAATCACTAAGCGCTCACTGGTCTGTTCTGTTTGCTGAACACAGCCAATGTGAAACGTGAACGTACGATGATTTGAAGCCTCAGAATTAAAAACTGAATTACTGAAAATATTAATTAATATAATTTGATGTATTTTATTTATGTTTGGTTTTTAATAATTTGCGAATTTGGAGAAAATGTTCCTCGAAACGAAATATTTGATTGCCCTGAAAAGGGCAGATTATTTCATTTTCTTCTTTTTTTATAGCAGATGTTCGAAGTGGCCACCGTCCATTGTGACACAAGCTCTCATGCGTCTCAATAAATTTCTTTGAGTCTTCTCCAGAATATCATTTTCGATGGACCAAATGGCATAATGGAGTTTGTTGTTTAAATCGTCGACGTCTTCGGGAAGCTTTCTGTAGATTATCTCTTTACAATGTCCCCACAGGAAAAAATCCAACGGATTAAGATCCGGAGATCTTGCGGGCCAAGATATTGGGCCATACCGACCCATCCAACGTTCAGGAAATTGCTCGTTCAAGTAATCCGTAACGACTCTGGCGTTGTGTGGTCCAGCACCGTCCTGTTGGAATATGATTTTATTCCTCTCTGCTAATGGCACTTCTTCCAAAAAATCTGCCATATTTTCTGCCAAAAATTCTTTATAAAATGCGCCATTTAATGTATCTGGCAGAATTACTGGACCAAGTATGTTTGTGCCCATTATTCCTGCCCAGACGTTGAGTTTCCATCGAGTTTGAAAATTTCTGTCTCGAGTGACTCGAGGATTCTCATCTCCCCACACGTGCATGTTGTGAGAATTAAAAATTCCTTCTCGTGTGAACAGCGATTCATCGCTGAATATCACACGAGAAGGAAATTCTGGATCTTCTTCTACTCTTCTCAAGAAATTCTCACAAAACGCCTTCCTCCTAGGATAATCTTCTTCTCGTAAATTTTGCACGCGGCAATAATGAAAAGCGTGCAATTTTTCTTCCTTTAAGACTCTGTACTGTAGAGTAAGACAGATCATGCTCTCGAGCAATAACCCGAATACTAGTTTCAGGCTTTTGTTCGATTGCACGAAGAATTGTTTCCTCATTTCGTACGTTTCTTGCGTTGCGTTGTCTACCGCAGTCTTTTTTATTTGGTAAGACGCTTCCGCTCTCGTATAATCGTTGCGCTGCTCTAAGTATTACGTTAGCCGACGGATGTCTCGCTCGATTTGGATATAATTCTGCATATCGTCTTGCAGCAACGTTATGCTGTCCCTGGCATTCGCCAAGTGCCATCAGCATGTCGTAATATTCTTCGTTTGTGTATGCCATCTTGCTAACGCTTCTAATAATCGAAGGATTATTGAGTGAAGAATCGATCGCTTAATCTTATTTATACGATCATCGCGGGGATCCATGTCCCCCACCGCGCCCCTTCCGTCAAATCGCGGGTCGCGTGACGCCCGTTAGAGAATACGGGTTGTTTTATAATTATATAAAAAATTTTATATATTAATGTATAATTTAATTAATTGTAATTTTTACGATTAGTAGGATAAAAAGTTTTGGAATCCGAACTAAAGTCACAGTATGCCAATCTTTAACACATATATGATCGTAGATATTTGTTTCTTCGACGTCTGCCATGCAGACATTTAACAACTGATGCCTAAATTATGTTACAAAATAATTTATATATAAAAGAAGGAATATATGAAAACAAGGATATCTAAGAAAACATGTCAAAAAGATTCATTTTTAATCATTTAATATACTCAATTAATAACAGATTTAGCGGCAGCTAGAAACTTGACGCTAGAAGCTAGACGTTAGAATCTACATTTAGACATCTACGCAGAAGTTTTCCGCGCACTCGACGCTCGACTTAGCATGTAAGGGCACCTTTAGAGTAAGAAATTAATCAATCGAATATGAGAAGAATAATCGACTGCGATTGGTAAATTTCTTATTCTTACTTCTTAGTTATACTCTTGCTGCCATTGTAGACGCATTAAAAGAAACTATAATACTTAACTCTTGCTTAAAAGATTCTAATGCTTTGAAAATGGATCTTCCTGATATTTGATGCAAGCTGGAACTGTGGATTGCGAATTAACCTATCTATTATTGTATTTTCATCTGCTTAAAATCAAAATAAACATGACATAACAGTCACTTCATACGAAGAAAAATCTCGTAAACTTACAAATATGTTATATTTATCTTATAATTAAGACCGTCTTAAGTTCATTTTCAGATGCTTCATAGCCAATGAACTAAAGACCGTGACACATAAAAAAACTTAAGCAGTAAGCAATAGAATTAAGCGAATCGACCAATCACGGTCAAGCAGTATTGACCATGATTGGTCGATTTGCTTAAGATCTACTGCTTACTGTAACTTTAAGTTTTATACTGTACTTTAAGTTTTTTTATATGCCACGGCTTTAAATTTGTACAGCATCTAAAGATAAACTTAAAACGATTATAAAACCCGACTATAAATACCAGCCTAAGACAAATTTTAAAATTTGGGAAATAGTAATGACACACGTAAAATTAAAATATTTGTCAGGCGTGCGTGCAGTAGAAAAACGTCTTAATTTTTGTTTATCTGTGTTTTACATATACTGGTACAATTTGTCTGTTGTAATTTATAAGCAGGAATGAACGTATTTAGACGCACTCTACCACATATCCTTTTGTCGGACTTTATTTTGGAGTCCCAATTATGTCCTATTTTATTAATTTCTGTATTGAAATTCAATTATCAATTAGTGGACGTTTATATGTCGGAGACAATACGTGCACGGAAAAAAAGAAATATGATACACTATCCGTAAACAATAATAGCACTTCATCACACTTAAAATCTCACGTGTGTCACTACATCGTGAAATTCTACGTACAAACGTACATTACATTTATTAATTAATATTTACGGGCAGCGTAAACGTTATCCACCATACGTACAACACAGATATAAAAACCTACATAAATAATAAAGATATATTCCATCGCGACATTCTCCTACATTGCCTACTACACACATGACAGATCTTAACCTCGTGAACACTATCTTCATACATTAATTATTGTCGTCTTTTTAATATAATAATTTTAGTATCAATAATTAACAATGAATGGCGTACAGACGCATTCTTAGCAAACTCAACCAACCATAAAAAAGAAGAAGAAGAATATATTTATCATATTTGTCCATAGATTTTTTTATATATGTGTTTTTCTATGCATGGTACATTATCCTTAAACATTTAATAATTGTACTATAATCTTTAACATTTCACGTCATTATGTGGCAAAGTTTAAATGCGATAAAGTACAGTGCAATAATTAATTATTTACGGACAGTATATCATATACTTCTTCTTCTTATTCTTTTTATACATATTGGATCCGATGTATGCACGTTATACGGTCAACTAATTGATTTTCAAAACAGATTGAGGAAATAAAGGCATTTAAAAAAGGTATATAATTGGTATAGGTATATAATTTTACTTTTAAAAAATAAGGTCCAAGAATGATATTACAGTATGACAAAATATTCATCAGATGTATCGAATGACTGTCAAATACAGAATTTCTAGAGCTTTTATCAAGAATTCTTTATCTGATAGTCAATCTATACGTTCGACAAACATTTTGTTGTATGTAATATTAATCTAAGGATACACGTCTAAACACGTCCTTTCTTGTTCATACATGATGGATATATAATAAAAATGTAAACTTAAATATACAAAAATTAACGCGCTTTTCTCTACCTTACCTATTGCACGCATGACAGATATTTTAACTTCGTGTATGTCATATTATTGTTTCTTAATATATAATTTAAAAAATATTGTCTTATTATCATGTTTTTCAAACATATCTGCAAGTTTTCGAGATTTTGTTACGTATATCTTAATGACTTGTTCTCATTTCTAAAGTACCCAAACATTTTTAAGCTAGGAAGAATTCAATATCGATGATGCTAATAATAAGATAATAATAAGAAGAAAATGATACACGTGAGATAAAGATATCTGTCATATGTGCAATAGGCAATAAAGAAAAACCTGTTAGATTATTTTTATTATTTACATATAAATATTTTATTGTATATCTATGTTTTACATATGGTATATTGTCCGTGCACAATTGTACTGTAGCCGACATGCGAACGTCGATTGTTTCTATCTGTGTCAGACGTACGCTAAGATACCGAAACATCTGATACGCGATAACGCGAATCTGTTGATCCTGTTTCGACAAGACTCGTGATAGACAAGAATAGCACGTTGCGTAACGGCAGTTACAGACGAGGATTTAACGACTTCGTCGTACCGTAGAACGATCAGTCTCGCTCGAACGATGAGCACCGTCGAATGCGAGAAGACGGCGAGAAAGGTCGCTAGGACGCGCGCGTCGATTCGGAAGAAATCGCGCTTTGAAGATGGGTAAACTGGAGGATGAAATCGTCCTGGTGAAACACTTCAAACCCGTCGTCGAGCCTTTGAAACGAATCGAGCACGCCGAGCACGCCAAGCGCAGCGAGAGCAAACCGTCCGAGAACAACGAGGTCTTCGTCAAGAAGAAACGCAAGGAGAACGACGATGACAACGACAAGCGCGTCAAATCACTCTATAAGTTTGAGCGTAAACGGCGATTGGACGCGACGGGGGAATCGCCCGCGATCGGCGACTTCAAGCAGATAGACTCTCGACAAGACGGGCGATCGTTCGACGCCGATAGACTCGCGAAGGGTAACGCTGTTTCCGAACGAGGGCAGAGAGGACGAGGAAGAGGTTTTCGAAACGACGAGCGATTCGCCGTCGCTCGAGTCGTCCGTCAAACAGACTCTGCGAACGCCGCAGGGTCGCGAGGCGTTGCACGGGCAATTGGAGCCGTTGGGACGAAGATACATTGGGGATCTTCTCGGTAGAGATCGCAAGAACGAGACCGATCACGTGTACGGCGTGTATCTCGACGAAGAGGGGACCAAGCTCGGCGACAAACGTTTCGACGTAGACAAGGACGACGCTATGATATGAATAGTGGAACGAGACGCCGGTACGTCCGGTTTATACGAATTGATCTTCAAGAAAATTCCTGATGATGTCATCTACACCAACAATGCTTTGCAAAAGTACAAAGCTATACTGTTAGCGACGAACGCTCACAGACGTGGCCGCAGCGCGAGCATGCCGATCATGGGTAACAAAGGATACAAGTGCAAACACATCATCGCACCGCTCGCGAGCGGCGGGAAGAAGAGCGGCACGGGCAACGTGCCATCCGTTATGAGAGTGATCGATAACAAGGTGGATTACTCAAATGAAAGGCGATTAGTTGACATCAAACTGGCATTGTGATTGGTGAGCTACAAGCCGACTTGGTTTGTCAGACTTTAAACCGCAGTGATTCACCAACTTTTTGAAATCTAAATTCGATTTCCACGGAGTTTTAATAAATATCATCTCAACTTGTGAGATGATATTTATTAAAACTTGTGAGCTTCGAGGGACTGGATTGATTATAAATTGAACCGTCGCGCTGGTCACATTGCTAGTGCGTCTCGCGCGATAGCGACGTCATGTCCGTGAATAAATTCAGAATGCCGTTGAAACACGGCAGCCGTGACGTCGCGCCGGAAAGATCGCGGTCGCCGGTCGATTTCGTGCGAAATTACGTGCACGACAACGCGCTGTATCTGAGCACCGAGGGAGAATTCGACGCGAGAGAACACAAGATACAGCTCGTGGTCACGCTCGACAGCGAAACTGACGCGACGAACAAGAATTACAGCGACGACTCGATCCGAAACGTCAAGCGAGATCTCGGGGAGGCGATGGCGAGTTCCGGCATCGAACTCGTAAAAAGCATGAATGACTTAGTGAACGAATCGTCAAAGAATATTAAATTCTTTCGTCGAAAAGTGTGAGATAAACATTAAAAATCTGAAAAATGCGCTTGACAATAGCACCGATGATTTGATAAAACGTAACAAACGGCTGGATGAGACTTGCGATCACAGGATCGACGAGTTGAATAAGAAATTTGAGGGGCGAATGCAGACTATCGTCGAAAGAATCCGCGAGTCGGAAGAGAAACTCGAGGAGCGCATAGCGACTATCGTCGAAGGGATCGAGAGAAAAGTGAGCGATCTGTCGAAACGCGAAGAAAGGATGATCGAGGCGTGCGAGAGCAAAATCGAGAGCGCAAGAAAACGACGCGTCGAAAGAGTGGCCGAGAGTCAAATCGATCACCGATATTAACGACAAAAGGATCGAAAGTTTGAGGAGAAAAAGTAAAGAATTCGACGCAAACAGACAAGACGTAACGGACGCGGTAGGCACTTTGATGGTATTCGTAAGAAACCTGACAACGGTGTTGGAAACGGATATTCACGATATCAAAAACGATCATATAGGACATCGAAGATTTCATGAACTCGAAGAATCCGAGGCAAAACCTCCGAAATAGTCGTTTCTTTCAAGGATGAGCGCTGATAAACGAAGACTCGTGGAGGAGCTGCACGCCCCGGCGCGCAGAAATTTTCCGCGACGACGTGTGATGGTGCGCAGCTACGACGATCTGTGGCAGGCCGACGTCATCGAGATGCGCCCCTACGCGCGAAGCAACAAAAGTCACAATTACATCTTGACGGTCATCGACGTGTTGACCAAACACGCGTGGGCGCTACCGCTCAAGAGCAAGAGCCGTCGAGAAGAGGCCGCGGCCCTCTCCAGAATCTTTCGCGAGAGCGCGCGATGTCCGAGGAATCTGTAGACCGACAAAGGCAAGGAGTTTTACAACGCCAACGTGCGCGATCTCATGACGAAACGCAACGTGAATTACTACTCGACGTTCTCGGTGATAAAAGCGTCGGTGGTGGAGAGATTCAATCGCACGCTCAAAAACGATATGTGGAAACTTTTCACGCTCAACGGATCGTACAAGTGGATCGACACGCTGCCGAATCTGCTGGCGACGTACAATCATCGCAGACATCGAAAGATCGGAATGCGCCCGGCGGACGTGATGCCGGCCAAGAGACTCCTATCGACGGTGTATAGTCGCGCGAAGATCGCCGCTCCGGCGAAATTTAAAATCAACAATCCGGTGCGCGTGAGCAAATTCAAAATGATGTTCGAGAAGGGCTACACCCCCAACTGGACAACCGAGATCTTCCGCGTCGCCAAGGTGCAACGAACCAATCCCGTGACTTATCTGCTGAACGATTCGCGCGGGGATTCGATAGCCGGCGGGTTCTACGAACACGAGTTGCTGCGCGTCTCCGATCCCGATGTTTATCTGGTGGAAAAAATGCTGCGAAAAAGAGGCAACGAGGTATACGTGAAGTGGCTAGGAATAGATAATTCGCACAATTCGTGGATAAAAAAAACAGCTGTTTTATAATAATCGTTTTATTCAAACGTAAACAATAAAAAAAATGTATACATATGCAGCTTTTTTTTATTTATTGCGGTACCTTGTAATGTCCCCAGGGCAAAGTGTCGTGAGACTCGGGTACGACGTATTGTTTATCGTCGTGCGGACTGAGCGCGAGTTTTCTCTCGGAAACGGTGTACATCTCAATTTCGAACGCAAGCACGACTGGCATCTCGACTGCTCCGTCGTTTCTCTCAGACATCGCGCGAAGTCCTCGAACGTTATCGTTCTCTCGATGACGCTCCTCTTGACGTCTCTTATCCTCTTCGTATCGCTCTTTCTTCGTATCGCCCTGTACTTTTAAGGCGTACATTTTTGCTCTCAATCCTACGAATTCTGTCATAACCGCGCCGCAATTCTCGTCCTTCATCAGACCGGGAGTTTTCTTGTTGACGCGCGGCATATCGTACGCGTTTCTCTCGGGATAATCGCTCGTGTTGAATCTCTCTAAAGAACGTTTTATATCCTCGTACGCGTCGTCGCACTCGAGACGGTATATCAGACTGTCGGTATCCGTGTACATTATTTTGTAGTTAACTCGATACAACACATAATCGTAATGGAATACGTAGAGATGCGTTTTGGATACATCGAAGATACACATGCCAACGTAAATGGGTTTGTTGAGTTTTACTTCGAGCTTGCGCAGTTCGACGGCTAGCAAGTTCTCGGCGAAAACGCTTCGACTGTGAAAATTCAGTCTGGCGATCATCGCCTCCGCACCGAATCTTCCCTCCCAGCATCACTAGACGCACGTCGACATGATTGCCCACGTTCTCCATGGTTTTACCAAATACCGTTGTTCATAAGTTTGTACATGTTTCTCTCGAAATCGTTGCTCGCGCGAGTCCTGAACGCCGTGTTCAACTTGATGTATCCGCGAAGCCACGGGGATTGCGCGAATCGCAGGACGCCATGGATCCTAGTCAAGCGCAATCCGTGTCGCATACACTGTTGCAAATAACGATAGCGTATTACGTATTACGTAGCGTATGTTACGTATAGCGTATTACGTAGCGTATATTACGTATAGCGTATTACGTAGCGCGTATTACTTATCGCGCAGCGTGGCTAGAAGCTTATCGTATCGCTTACCAGGAGGCATCGCGAATCGGGCAGAATGGGAAATCCGCGTAGGCGTCGTGGAGCTCTCGCGGATACGCGAGGTCTACCTCCAAAATGTAACCGACGGCGAAATCCGACGATATGGACATTACGTCGAAACTTTCAGGGTCGGTGACCCACCGAAAATCCGCATACGGTAACGACTTACACATCGCCCAACCGTACAGATTATTTACGTCATAATACATCAGATAAGTTCGATGGTTTTGACGGATCGTACGTCGAGAGATATTTGTTATTGGTTCGCGCGTACCTGTGCGAACATTGACTCAAACCGCCGCATACGCCGCGTTTCACGAACATCACATTATCGATATCGCGCAGAAGTTCGAATCGAATCGCCCTGTATTTCAGCATAGCGTCCCACGTGTATCCCGGTAACGTGTAATAGTGAGTGGGATCGAGACCGTAACTCTCTATGCTGTTCTCGCGAAAATTTTCGAACACATCGGCTAACAGCAATACATCCGTTTTCAGATACAGATCGCTGTACTCCCCGAGATCCCTCACGCAAAAACGTCGCCACACGTTCAACGCGTGCTCGTAGTCGTCATCACTGACGCATTCACCGGTCAACGAATCATGTATCTCTTCGGGAGTAAGCTCCACCATGGTTGCGATCATGTGCAACGTTTCTTTCGCGCGATGCGCGAGAGCGTTGAGCTCGTTGACGAACCACGATATACAGTTCTCGCCGCGATGGAATCTGCCGGGGCGCGATAATCCTCGTCGCGCACGCATCGCACGTAATATCCGATACTGAATGCTCTGTGATGCTGATAAGCGTATCTGTTCAGAGTCGCGCGCTCGACGTCCTCGTTCTCCTTCTCCAACACGCACTCCAGATCGGCGTACACCACGAAGGGAAGTCGCTCCTCTCTTTGATGATTGCTGAAACTCAACCACTTGTCATCCTCGTTCGGAAGAACGATAGCGCTCGTTCATCCTGCCGCAGTCCGAAACGTGAGCGGCGAGCTTCTCTCTCGAATGGAAATAATGCAGACATCTACAATTATTTAAAATAAATTTCGATCGTTCGTATAAAATATAAAAATTACTCGCTTCCTATCGATCACAGATGAACTTCTTCTGTTTATGCTTGCTCAGTTGACTCCTCACCAATCGCGACAAGTCTTTTATCCACGCGAAGTGACCTTCGCTCGAGCCGTGTCGCACATTCGGCACGTAGAACAGATTAACGTGAGTATCTCTCTTGTCATCGGTGAGTCGCAGAGGAACGATCGCATCCTCGAATCGCACAGGAAAGATCGCGTTACGAATCTTCCAATTTGTTTCAGATTCATGGGAAAATCGATGCCATCTAGTTTCAACACAGTCCGGTAATCGGGGTACTGATTGAGTCTCTCGACATGTCTGTCGACGGGATACAACGCTGCGATTACTGCCCAGGCGAAACACGCGTTGTCCGTCGTTCGCACGTTGACTACCGCTTTTTTTGGTTTTACGAATCGCGGCATATCAATCCAACATCCCGCTCACATGGGATTACACTTGTTAATATTCACTATATTCAATATGCGCGATAACGCCCATCCGCTGTCGCGCTCCTGAAACTCCTCCAGACCCATCAGAGTCACGTCGTCCACGTGTCTGTCGTACCATTCTCGCAAATCGGAAGTACGGAAAAGCTGTCGATTCCTCGTAACGGTGTCGATACTCTTCACGGAGGTCTCGTCGTTCGCGACGAATTCTCCGTTGAATATAGTATTGACCTTTAAACACACGTGTCTTTCGAGATTATCGCGCACCTTCTCGAGCACCGTGCCTCTCGCGTCGTCGAGAAATCATCGAGACTCGATGTGCCGCCGGTTTATCACTGCACCGGTCGATACTCATTTATCGAATCTATCTGTATCTATCTTCACCCACGAGTGTCCTTCTCCATCAACGTACCCAGCGCCCACGCGCTCGAAACGTCGCCGCAACTCGACTTTCGCACCCTCCAATCGCGCTATTCGAGCCACCAGAGAATTCACAGTTCTAACGTTGTTTCGTCGACGACACTCCTCTCGCAACAACTCCAGACACTCGTCGCACCGCCGCACAGTGTGTCCAAATGGATTTCAGTCGGCCAAAAATGGAAAAAATTAAATTAAAAATTTGTATGAAACATGTGTTTTTCTTATTTCCTAATAGATGAATGCACACGAAATTAAGAGTTTTAATGAGATTGTACAAGAGCCTTCGATCTCTCGTAACAGATAGAAGATGTTTATTTTTTCCGCCGATTCGTCCGCGCGTGGGTGAAGAGCACTTATTAACACTCGCTCTTAAATAATGACTTTATGTCCAATCCGTCAATCTTTAGTTACAGTCTCGCTCGCACGATCGTTAAGCGCCGATAAAATAACTTCGAGGATGTCTCGCGTACGTCCGCACTCTCGATGCTCCGTTCTCTTACTCCGGCTAAACCGACAGAATTCGCGGATCCGCGACTCTAACCGCCGAATAATCAACCTATCAGCGATCGACATCGCCAGCCTGGCAACAAGCTACCAATTGCGATGCTCGTTAGGAAGCGAAACTATGCGTTTTTTCTATCGTTTCTTGCGGGGCTAACGCACGAGAGCAAAACACCTTCGAAACGACTTGCTCACAAGAAATAACAACTCGAAGAGAAAGCGAACGAATTCTCGAATGTTCGTTCTAAGATAGTAAGATGCTAGAATCTTCAACATACCGCCCGCCTCGCATGCGTAATGAATGCGAATTCTCCAATGATCGGATCAATCAAATACATAGGCACGCCGAGACTGGTCACCAGCTTATTATCGCCAAAGTTACAAAGAGCGCAACTTAAATCTAGGAGAGAACGCAACTTAAACCTAGTATAGAACGCAACTTAAGTCTAGTATAGAACGCAACTTAAGTCTAGTATAGAACGCAACTTAAATCTAGTATAGAACGCAACTTAAGTCTAGTATAGAACGCAACTTAAATCTAGTAGTCAAATTTCAGTATTTACAGGCAACCGACAAAGTTGAGTAACAGGTCGCTTGAACGTAGAGCGCGCAGTACGAAGAGTAACTACTCTGACAAGCCCGTCAGATCCCGGATGAATCTGTTGAATTCGTGCGAGTTCCCATTTACTCGGAGGGAGTAACGGATTTTTGAGTATTACAAGCTCGCCTATTTTAATATTAGGCATAGGTTTCATCCACTTTCTTCGCTGTTGCAAAGAGTGTAAGTAATCTTGCGACCACGCACGCCAGATTTGCTCATGCATGGCGCACACGAGTTGCCATCGAGATAATCGATTCGGATCGATCGTGAGCACTGATTCCTCCGGAGGAGCTACTAGCGGTCGACCTATTAAAAAATGGCCCGGAGTGAGCGCTGATAAGTCATTCGGATCGTCGCTGAGAGCCGTGATAGGGCGCGAATTTAGACACGCTTCTATTTGACACAAGAGCGTCGCGAACTCAGCCTGTGAGAGCGTACGTGCTCCGACAACTCTCCGGAGATGCGTTTTTACACTTTTGACTCCAGCCTCCCAAAGACCGCCGAAATGAGGCGCAGCAGAGGGGATAAATTCCCAATCTACGCCGTCCTCTGCGAGAACGTCTCGGAGGGAAGATTCCCGCATAAGCGAGTTAAAATGACGCTGCAACTCCCGATCGGCACCATGAAAATTTGTTCCGTTGTCGCTATATAACTTTCTTGGTAACCCTCTCCGGCTAGCAAATCTCTTAAAGGCAGCAAGAAACCCAGCAGTTGAATAATCATCAACATGTTCTAAGTGAATGGCCTTAGTAACAAGGCAGATGAATAACGCAATACAATACTTCCGAGTTTTCTGCCCGCGACCGACAAACGGAGTAATGTTAAAGGGCCCAGCATAGTCCACTCCTGTATGCGAAAATGGGGGAGATGGATTAACGCGAGAGTAAGGAAGGTTCCCCATGAGCTGACAAGAAAGTCGTGCAGAATGACGAGCGCAAATAACGCATTGGCGAATTTGAGCCTTTACTGCGCTACGCCCTTTCAATAGCCAATAGCGTTGGCGAAGCGTTCGAAGCACTAATTGAGCTCCCCCATGGAGCGTAGTCTTATGCGTTTGATCAATGAGGAGTTCAGAAACGCGACTCCTTGGAACGATAATCGGGTTTTGCTCGTCGTATCCAAGCGCCGCATTTTTCAACCGCCCGCCCAGGCGGAGTAGAGAATCCTCCCCTATGAACGGGTTTAAGGATTGCAACTGACTAGATTTAGCAACGGAGACCCCTTTTCTCAACGAATCAAATTCTTTAGAGAATGATCGCTTCTGAACATAGAGAATCCAGAATGACTCGGCGGTTCGAAGCTCTTCGACAGTTAACGACGAAAGAGCCGAAGATGAGACAGAGCCCTTTGCACGAGCAACAAATCTGCGCACATAAGCGGTGACTCGAACTAATTTTGTCCAGTTCGAAAATCGATAAAGAAGATCCCACTCGACGTCTCCTGCCACGTGAAGGACGACGGATTTGCGGGTCTCTACCGATACTTGTTGAGCAACGCTGGGCTCAAGCGGGCTAGAGACATCATAATTCGGCCACGACGTTGAAGGCAGATGAAGCCATGAAGGCCCCGTCCACCACAGTGGATGTGACAATAATTCCGAGGCGGATAGACCGCGAGAGGCACAATCAGCAGGGTTGTCTTCAGACGGGACATGATTCCAGCGTGCTAAAGGCAAATTATTTTGTATCGCGGATACGCGATTGGCTACGTAAGTCGTCCATTTTGACGGATGTTGTCTCAACCATGCTAGTGTGATGGAAGAATCCGTCCATCCATAGATTGGAGTCGAAAGTAATCGTAAAGAGTGAAGAGCCCACTTAATGAGTCTGCTAAGAAGAACGACCGCATTAAGCTCCAATCGCGGGATACTAACTGTTTTCACAGGAGCAACTTTAGTTTTTGCAGCGAGTAAACTGATTTGATAACTTTCCAACGAATGGAAAACTCTAAGATAAATAACGGCGGCATAAGCTCGATTAGATGCGTCTGCGAACCCGTGTATTTCCACAGCTAAATTGTCAGGATGCTGGCCGGTCCATCGCGGTATTCGCACTTTACTCAATGATTCTAAATCATCAACATAATCGCTCCACCGCTGACGTAACATATCGGGTAGAGGTGTATCCCAATCGCAGTGTAGAATCCACAATTCTTGTAGCAAGATCTTAGCGGTTATGACTATCGGAGCGGCCCAACCGAGTGGGTCGTAAAGCTTAGCGATAAATGACAGCATGGACCGTTTTGTTGGCGCGCTTGGCGCAGATGAATTAACGATAAATCGAAAGGCATCTTCCTGAGGAAGCCATGAAATCCCGAGAATCTTAAATGATTCATCTTTCATGATGAGATGGTCGATCACCTCTGTCTGACCGGTGGAAATATCCTTTAGAAACTCGCGAGAATTCGACGCCCACTTGCGGAGTTGAAAGCCTCCCCTTTTCAAAAGCTCAATGAGTTGAGTGCGGGATTCGATTAACGATGGGACATCGTTGGCCCCGAATAAGGTGTCGTCAACACATAGAGTCCTTCAGAATGGAAAGCGGGATAATTCGCAGCGGGATAACTCGAACCGTCATCGAGCGCGAGTTGCTTCAAAACGCGCATGGCGAGATACGGAGCTGGCGCGAGACCGTACGTAACGGTAAGAAGGCGAAAATGCTTAATTGGTTCTTCATTCGATGGACGCCAAAGAATTCGTTGGAAGTCAGAATCGCGAGGGTGGATTAAGATTTGACGAAACATTTTGGCAATATCCGCGGTAGATACGTAACACCATTGGCGCCATCGAAGTAAGATCGCCGGCAGATCCTGCTGTAGCTTTGGTCCTACCAGCAAGTGATCGTTAAGAGACGAGCCGTTTCGCGTTTTGCACGAAGCGTTAAAAACGACTCTCAATCTGGTCGTACAGCTATCCTCACGCACAACCGGATGATGCGGAATATGAACGGGAATAAAATCCGTTTTCTCCGCACTATCGACTCGGGTCATGTGACCGAGAGAAAGGTATTCGTCCAAGAAATCATGATACTGAGAACGGACTTCGGAACGCGACTGCAACCGTGCTTCCATTCTGCTGTAAAGCGAGAGCGCGATGGACAATGACTCCCCGATATCAATCGGCGGAGGATGTTTAAATGGTAGCCGAACAATATATCGACCGTTCGAAGTGCGACTGTGCGTTTCGGCGAAGTGTTGTTCGCAGCTCCTTTCCTCTTCTGTAAGAGGAGTCGGCAGAGAAATCTCCTCATCCTCCCAAAATTTTTGAAGCAACGAGCTAACTTCTTGCTCCAAAACGCAATTCAAAACTGATGCTTCCTCAGAAGCAGATTTGGTACAACCGGTAGGACCGGACAAAATCTAGCCGAGAGAGGTCAATTGAGCTGTGGGAGTACCGAGCGGACCTTGACGCAGGTCGTTCATCAGAAGTGAGCCATAAAGATCTGCTCCGATCAAAAGATGTATTCGATGATGACTCGAGGGGTCAGGATCGGCGAGTGATAAGTCTCTTAAATGAGGCCACGACGTGACAGGCTGAATTCGCAGCGTACGACGTGAGGCGCGGAAATACGTAGGCATTCAAAGGAAACGCAGGCCTTGATTTGGTGCAAGGCGTTAATTGCAGCGTGACATGCGATTTAGCGGAACCCATAAAGTTTTCTCCAAAACATCTTATTTGTAAATCGGTTCGCTTCCTTTTCGTGCGCAGTATCTGACAGAGTGATTCTGAAATGAAGCTATACGTGGACCCTTGGTCCAGTAACGCACGCACCTTCTGAGGAACGACCTTCTGAGGTGTGAAGGTCAACCCACGCGGTCGCGAGGAGGATTTTTGGCGTAACGACGCTCGGCGTTTGTACTGTCAGCACACTCGCAACGGGCGCTTCGCTAGAAGCGGCTAGTGTGTTTAACTTCGCGGAAGAGACACCTTTCACTTTCGTCGAGTCAGAACTTTCGGTAATATCCGAGCTTTCGCTATTTACTGAGTGTAACAAAGAATGATGTGAGCGACTACAATGCGTGCATCGATATTTACTAGGACACTTGGGGGTGAAGTGGCCTGACCGTAAACAATTGAAACAAATCTTATTTTGGCGTGCAAGAGTACTGCGTTGAGCGGCAGATTTCTTTAGAAAATCCTCACATTTAGAAACGGAATGACTGCCCGAACAGCAAACGCATTTAATAACGGAGACATTATTGACGGAAGAATGCGGTTTCTCAGCTTTGGAACGACCTATATCTGTCGATCGCTCGTGAAAATCCGATAATCCACGAATACGAAGCGTTAAGAAATCGTTAATGTCTTTGTAAGATACGGTAGCGCATTTGTCGTGGAACGTTTCAAGTTCCATTCACTCCGAGTTCTCGCGCTGAACTTTTGAGCAATAAAATAAACCAGAATATCGTCCCACTGATCGACCGGACGCCCAAGATTACTCAATGCAGCTATCGATGCAGCCACTGTGTCGCGTAATTTTCTAAGTTCGCTCACGCTCTCTGTTTTCATGGTAGGCAGACTAACGAACGCATGCAAATGCGAATGTATCAACGTTTGTTTGTCGTCATATTCATCGACTAACAATTGCCATGCCGACTCATAGTTCGCGTCAGAAATTCGTAAATTATTAATTCTTAGCGCAGCGTCACCGATGACACTTGTTTTTAAATAGTGAAATTTTTGAATATTGGAGAGCGTGTCATTATTGACTACTAGAGACTCAAAGGTATTGCGAAAGCTCTCCCATTCTGTTAATTTACCGGAAAATTTTGGGAGCGAGATTCGAGGCAGCTTAAAGCAATTGTTGTTCGAGTCACGAATGGAGGAATCAGTACTATGATTGACGTCATCGCTGTGAGGGTGAGAAAGTCGACTTATCGTTTCCTGAAGAGTATCAGCCGTGTCCTGGTAAATTTTCTCAGCGGTCAGGAATTCGCCAAGCGAAAAATAAGGCAGGGTCTTCTGCTCCTCGGCAGTTGCGATCTGCAGAATTTTGACGTGCAAGCTATGACAGGAAGCCCAGAGTGACTCCAAATGCTTGAGGCGCCCTTGCGTCTTCGGAAGCGTGATGTTGGCTTTTGACAATTTCTTGAAGTTCACGATTACTCGCTTGAGCGAGTCGATTGTGGTATTTTGCTCAATCAGCAAATTTCGTAAGTCCGACATGTTGATGAGAAAGACCCGGACGGTCACGAATATACGAAAGGTTCCCTTTTCTAATAGTTCAAGGAAAGAGTCACTGAGACGCGTGACAGCGGCGCCGTCAGCATTTACAACACAGAAAACCGTCAATTTTCGCACCGCAGCGTAGATTTGCGGAATGCGAGACGCGTGATAGCGGCGTCGACGGAGCAAAGCACTTAGCACACGAGTGGAAACACGAAATATTGTCCACAACGCGTTACCGATGTTCACGTGGTGAACACGAAAGAGTCTCAGACGTGTGATAGCGGCGTCGTAAGTGATTATGACACACGGAGACGTCAAGATTCGCACCGCAGCGTAGTTTTGCGGAATGCGAGACGCGTGATAGCGGCGTCGACGGAGCAAAGCACTTAGCACACGAGTGGAAACACGAAATATTGTCCACAACGCGTTACCGATGTTCACGTGGTGAACACGAAAGAGTCTCAGACGCGTGATAGCGGCGTCGTAAGTGATTATGACACACAGAGCCGTCAAGATTCGCACCGCAGCGTAGATTTGCGGAATGCGAGACGCGTGATAGCGGCGTCGACGGAGTAAAGCACTTAGCACACGAGTGGAAACACGAAATATTGTCCACAACGCGTTACCGATGTTCACGTGGTGAACACGAAAGAGTCTCAGACGCGTGATAACTGCGTCGTAAGTGATTATGACACACAGAGTCGTCAAGATTCGCACCGCAGCGTAGATTTGCGGAATGCGAGACGCGTGATAGCGGCGTCGACGGAGTAAAGCACTAACCCGACTGAATTCTCACGACGGGTTGCACTGGGCGAGAGTCTTGTGATTGCGTTTTGTAAGAGTCAGCAGGTCGCGTACACGCGAAAGAATTCGCCGAGAGCGACTTCGGTGCACGTGCCGTGCGTGTGCGACACGTGCGGCACAACTTGGAGCAGAGCGGCCGGCGAGACACCTGTGTCTATCTAACTCACTCGCGCTCACCAAAATGTCGATCCGCTAACGCGAGCGGGTAAAGGACGGACGACGCGAGAGAACGAGCACTGCTTCGTAATGTAGTTGCGGCACCGTACATGCACGTTAACAAACACCAGCCAAATAACTTTAAGTCTTACGCGCGAAATGCTTCATCCGGCTCGAAGGACCATTCAATCTGTACAAGAGCCTTCGATCTCTCATAACAGATAGAAGATGTTTATTTTTTCCGCCGATTCGTCCGCGCGTGGGTGAAGAGCACTTATTAACACTCGCTCTTAAATAATGGCTTTATGTCCAATCCGTCAATCTTTAGTTACAGTCTCGCTCGCACGATCGTTAAGCGCCGATAAAATAACTTCGAGGATGTCTCGCGTACGTCCGCACTCTCGATGCTCCGTTCTCTTACTCCGGCTAAACCGACAGAATTCGCGGATCCGCGACTCTAACCGCCGAATAATCAACCTATCAGCGATCGACAACGCCAGCCTGGCAACAAGCTACCAATTGCGATGCTCGTTAGGAAGCGAAACTATGCGTTTTTTCTATCGTTTCTTGCGGGGCTAACGCACGAGAGCAAAACACCTTCGAAACGACTTGCTCACAAGAAATAACAACTCGAAGAGAAAGCGAACGAATTCTCGAATGTTCGTTCTAAGATAGTAAGATGCTAGAATCTTCAACAGAGATATTCCATAGTTTCAGCGAGATATTCACGATCATACTCAGTTTATTGTACAGCATTGTTTATGCAAGTCAAATACATATTCCTTACACATCGATTACTCAAAGTTAATGTTAAAGCAATTAATAAAACATTTTTCTTAATTATTGATCAACTAATAAGTCTCAAAAAACCCGCTCATAATATTATTACATCGATTCAAAATATTTAAATTTTGGAGATTCTGCAACCACTAAATACAATTAAAAACATCTTACGTGCTGTAGAAAAAAACTTCCATCAACTTCCGCGCTGGATCTTCTTCTACATACACCTTATACTCATAAAAGCGAAATACAAAAAGAGAATAAGCGCTTCCTAGCGCTTGTTAAGATACAGCAGATGTTGTGTTGCTACCCAATAAGCACAAAACATCCTTTGGACATACAGTTTATATCCATTTTAAGTCTTCACGTCCATGGACATATAAATTATATCCCATAAATATACGTTCATGAACGATTAGTGGATATTCGATTACGGATATTTTATGGATGTCCATTTCAAGTACGTCATAGATCCGACTTGAACGGATCATATATGGACGTGAGTAGTACGTCTGATGGATGTGAGAATTATTTCAAACGTCCTATGGACGTCCGCGTCTGGACGTGCGTTGCCTTATGTGCGCGACTGTCATTTGTTAATAAGAGTGACTGTCATTCTGTGTGTGATTCATTAACAAGGTGTGACCGTAGCAAGAAAGACCGTAGAAAGAAAACAGCAAAATCTGCATGGAAATATATACTTAATCGCAGAGAAGGAGGACAACAGAGAGTTTCCAATTCTTCAAGTAATAAAGGTTGTGCAAGTAAGTGTATTTTTTTATACGTTTGCAGTCGGTAACTCCGTATCCCCCATTTATAACCTATAAATAAATAATCTGAAACATAAAATGATTATTTCACAAAGCATCATGATTATTACTTTTGATTATACTTTTATTTAAATATAAAAGTTAAACTTATCAAATAATAATATATCTCTTATTTCTTGCTCTATATGGTTGATTTATAACCTCCAGGCCTTCTAAAATCACATTTATTCCTGCATTCGATCAATTAATGATTTCCGCCCATAACCCGCAACGATAAATTTTTTACACGGAATACATATTCGCGAATTTCACTATCTGGTCAGTCGGGAATCGTCAGTTGCCAATATGTAGTTTAGGACATATTCTGTATTTATTGAAGTAAATTTTTATATTTATTTACAAATATATCATATATTGTTGTCGAAAAATTAATATAATTAAATAATGCTTTTATTGTAAAATCAAACTTTTTTCTGAGCCTCTATACTAAAACGCATTTTCAATTGTCTAGCCTAGCTCATCAGAAGACACGAAAAATATTAATATCATCCCGTTACTAATTTCCAAGTTCTCCAAGTTCAAACCACATAGTGATAAGTTAAGTATGCCGAAAGTACGTAGTAAATATTATCAACGAGCAAAAGATGATACAATTTCTATTATATCCTTTCTTGAATCCGCGCACCGATTTCCTCATCAAGAACCGAGTACAAGTACAAGCAGTAAAGAAACGATTATAAATACAAGTAATGCTGCTGTTAATTTATTAAGCGAGACAAATCTTGAACAATTTACAGAGAAATTGAATATAAACGCTGCACTTATCGATTGTGATTATAATGATGATTTGACCAATGATTTTTATTTAAATGAAAGTAACTCAGATAACAATATGAATGATAATGATATAATAAACAACGATAATTCATCGGACCAGATAAAATCAACTGACATTAGTGATTCAGATACTTCTGTACGTGAAGATGCCACAGAATATACAGAATCCTTTACATCAAAACTCGCCACATGGGCTTTAAAAAATAAAATTTCTCATTTTGCTATAAATGAATTATTGAATATTTTAAAGCCGAAATATCCAGAATTACCTATAGATGCGCGGGTTCTACTAAAATCCCCCCGAGATAAAAAAATATTAAAAGTTGTGGCACCGGGATATTATTATCATTTCGGATTACAAAAATGCGTAGAAAAATTATGCTCAAAACAAAAATTTAAAAATATACAAATTGTTGAGATATATGTAAATATCGATGGTTTACCGTTATTTAAAAGCTCTAATAAACAAGTATGGCCCATATTATGTAGCTTAACAATAAATCGAAAAATTGTCGATATTATAGGGATATATTATGGAAGCAAAAAACCAGAAGATGCGAATGCATATTTGCAAGATTTTATTAACGATGCTGTTCATTTATGTACCCACGGAATTATAATTAATGGTATTACTTATCCCTTTAAAATCAAAGCTTTTATTTGCGATACACCGGCAAAAGCATTTATTAAGTATACCAAGGGTCATACAGGTTTTTATTCATGTTCGAAATGTACCATCGAAGGAGAGTATATAAGTGGCAGAGTTTGTTTTCCAAATTTGAACAAGTGTCCAGCAAGAACAGATGCAAATTTTAGAATAAAATTAAACGAGGAGCATCACTTACGTTCTAAATCATCAAACCTTGAGTTAGTCCCAAAAATAAACATGATAAATGATTTTGTATCAGATCCAATGCATTTAATCGATCTAGGAGTCACGAAAACATTAATCGTCCGTATGTGGTGCGATGGTAAACCGAAAGCGAAATTACCTTATAGTCAAATATCAGAAATTAGTATATTATTGATGAACCAAATTAAAAATATATCGTGTGACTTTAATCGCAAACCAAGATCATTAGATGAATGCAAAAGATGGAAGGCAACTGAGTTCAGGCAGTTCTTACTTTATACAGGACCGGTAGTTTTGAAATCAGTACTTTGTCGTGAGAAGTATCTCAATTTTTTAACTTTACATGTTGCAATTACTATTTTATCGAGTTATAAGCATTTAAATCACTTGGATTATGCCGATTCTTTATTGCATTATTTTGTAAGAACCTTTATAATGATATATGGCAAAGAAAATTGTTCAATTAATATCCATAATTTATTGCATTTATGTGACGATGTAAAAAAATTTGGAATTCTACAGGAATTCAGCGCATATCCTTTTGAAAATTATATGCAAAAGATAAAAGGATATATCCGAAAATATGATAAACCATTAGAACAAATTATTAACCGCAAATACGAAGAACATATTATAAAATGTGATAACAAACTAAGTATAAATATCAAACCTCGACTAGAAAATCAACACAATAATGGACCTTTATTGGTTGATCAAGTTTGTGTAGATCAGTGGGAAAAACTTACCTATCATAACTTCACTTTGCAAACAAAAGAACCAAATAATTGCTGTTGTTTAAGAGACGGTAGCATTATTATAATTAGAAATTTTGTCTCCTATTACAATCATAATGATGCAATTAGAACAATAATTATTGGGCATAAATTTGAATCATTGCAAGAATTTTATACCGAACCATGTGAGTCGTCCCAATTAGGAATACATTTAGCAGAGCATATTATGGATCCACTGCAATCTTGGGATATTAATGAAATAGACTACAAATGTCTTAAATTAAACTTTAAAGATAAATTTGTCATTTTCCCATTGTTACATAGTGTATAAATTATTGTTTGATCGTGTTTACTCGGGCACGTGATGTTTGGTTTCTCCTATCAGTCATTTATTGCAACCTAATTATTTGTTTCTTATTACTTTATTGAAGGAATTTACGCCGTCCCTAATCATTTACTAAAATAATATTTCTAATAAATTTACATATTTATGTTTCAAAATTTTATAAAGTATTGTCCACTTGATGCGTTGCCTATATATATTGCATAT
Source organism: Crematogaster levior (assembly GCA_901521435.1). NCBI lineage: Eukaryota > Metazoa > Arthropoda > Insecta > Hymenoptera > Formicidae > Crematogaster > Crematogaster levior. Next base: position 51,636 of record CABEGB010000165.1, read on the forward strand.
TGTCTTTCACCACTTCTTTAAATGCATTCATGTATGATCACATATACTTATCCACGTTAAAGTCTATGTCGTGCTGCATAATTTTTTCATTTAATGATAATGAAGGATGGTAGATACATGGACCATTGTTGATTTTGTCGACGAAGACGCTGTCGAAGCTGTTCCTTCTGATTGGATAATTGCAAATAAATGTTATTGGCCACCCTTTTCTAAAGAAAAAATAATTGCAGCTATAAAAAATCATCAGGAACCCAATACTTGTTGGCCATCTCACGATGTTAGGGTTTTTCGAAATGGCACTTATGGTATGTATTATAATTGATACTATATTTCAACTTATAAATTTAACCCAGTACGTGTTATTAAATATTTATATATCTACATGTTTGTCTGTTTATAATGAATATAATGAATAATATATACATTATATTATTATTTTTTAGATAATTATAAAAAGGCACTCCAAAAAGCGAGGAAGGCAGAAGAATTTTCTGATTTAAACTCCCAATCAGAGAATGATAATTTGACTTTGCCAAAAAGAAAAATGCAGAAAAAATATAACAATTCTGACGAAAATTCTGATGAAGAGAATATATTACCGAGTCCTCCACGTATTCAGAATGGTTTGTTATATTTGTATATATAAAAATATTAGTTACATTAAAATACACGAGTATAAATCTAAGTTATTAATCATCTTTCATAATAATCTAAAAATATTGTAATAGTTTTATTTTCATAATAATCTAAAAATCTAATTCATAATAAAATCTAATTTATTTTTACTTTCATAATAATCTAAAAACGTTATAAAGAATGAAATATATTTTTATTTTTGCAGCATTAAAGACAGTTACCAAAAACACTGAACCAGTGACTAAAACCATGGTGGAAAATAATTATACCATTACAATACCATCAAAGATCACTCAGTGTCAGAGTACATTTTTTACTAATATATTATTCAATAATATTTATTTTCTTTTGAACAGAAATGTTATTTTGTTCTACATATTTTCAGGTTCTGCTAACAATCCAAACGAAAGTTCCATTAATGCAAACAATAACGACATTATTGTTCTCAACGTTCCGTCTTGTTTAGAATGTACATGCTGTCCTGTGCATAAAGGAACTATTTCTAATGGTATGTATACTTGGTTAGCGATAAAATGTAAATTCAGTCGTAAAACTATATAAATATGCAAAATGCTTAAAAATCTTATAATTTTTTTTATCATTTTTAGATGTCTATTTAAAAGAATTCATAAGGCAGCAACAGTTACTGAAAACAAGGATTTCTCAAATGTCCGAAGAATTGTATACTCTAAGTGATTTAATAAGAAATATGCGAGAAGAAAGGGCACTTGTAAATAGAAATATCAATGAAAATGCGTATATAACTATGCATACGATTTTTCAATTTCCGTTGAAGACCATCGAACAAGTGGAAAGTGAATTAGATGCCTACTTAAAAGACGCCGACAATTTTAAATCAGTGGTAATGATTCATATGTTGCGACTCCGCGCACGCTTCCGTTTCTCACTCACTCTCGGTTCCGCGACTCACTCGCGAAAAGAAACAACTCGTTGAATAAAGAAAGCGAACGATTTATTCTCTAATCAAAGATACAAACGTCCGTAGAATTTGACAGCTCCGTCAACAACAACATAACAACGCGCCTGGCAACGCGTAAACAGGCGTCGCCAGGGAACAGGAAACATCCTCCGGTACGCATCTTCATTGCGTACCGGATAACCGGACGCGGGCGCAACACTGCCCCTCCTCTTCCCAGATTGTCGCCCCCGACAATCCTTGAGGGGCAGGAGAAGTTTCTTCTCTCCCAACCGGCTCCAGGGCGGTACTACTCCAAGTAGACCCCCAACCGGCTCCAGGGAGACGCAGCCTCGCGACCTTCCCCCAACCGGCTCCAGGGTGGCTCAACCCTCCTCGCGGGTATCGAGTTGGCTCCCAACCGGCTCCCAGGGGGAAGCCGCGGTATCCTCTTCAACGCCGCCCACGTCCCTCTTGATACTTGAGTCTTGACTCTTGACTCTTGAGTCTTCGGTCTTCCTTCTTCGGACAAGGGGGGTGACTTTTGCCCTGTGGCACCAACGTCCCGCAGGACTCCCCAAGTCCCTGCCTCGGCATTCGCCCTGTGTCCCACGGAAAAACCACAGGAGAAAAACCGTGGGCGAGGCAGTCTTCTTTTTCAAAGAAAGAACAGTTTAACTGGAACAAAAGGCAGGAAGGAAAGCCAGCTCCTAACTCCAGGAACACCCTCCCCAGGCGGTTCCACTCGGCTCTGAGGCTCGAACCTTCCTTTCCTGAAAGAGAACACAAAACGCAGTAACTCGGTAACATAAAAACATAAAAAAAAAAACATAACTTTTCCAACGGGTTCCGACTTTTTCTTTCCCTAGTCCCTACCCAAACGTCTACTCAAGTAGGGCGCCAACCTATCCGCATGTACCACCTTCCTCCTATGCCTGGGAGATTCCTGAATGCAAAAGACTACCTCACTTAGCTTTCTGACAACCGTGTAAGGTCCTTCCCAACTACACTGCAATTTAGGGGCTCTTCCCCTTTTCTTTTGAGGATTGAACAACCAAACCTTTTGGCCCTCTTGAAAAAGAACTCGCCTGGCCTTTCGATCGTACCAAGCCTTAACCCGAGAAGATTTGACCTCCATCCGCCTCCTCACCGAAGAATGCAACTCCCCCAATCTTCGCCTCAAGCTCCCCGCATAGCTTTCGGGGTTACGAGGGCCCTCACTCGTCTCCGGAGGACTTCCCCGTAAAAGATCTAAAGGCAAATTAAGATCTCGCCCAAGATACATCTCTGCGGGAGAAACACCCGTGGTCTCATGTTTTGCCGACCTATACGCAAGGAGGAACATAGGAACCCACCAATCCCAATCTTTCTGATTCTCGGAAACAAATTTCGCGAGATAGTAAGAAATAGTCTGATGCTGACGTTCAACCTGCCCGTCAGACTGGGGATGAAGAGCAGTGGTTCTAGTCTTTCGGCTTCCTAAAAGTTCCATGAGCTCTGCAATGAGCCTCGATTCGAAATTCCTCCCCTGATCCGTGTGTACTTCCAAAGGAACTCCATGCCTGGAGACCACCTGGCTCGCAAAGATCTCCGCCACCGTTTTGGCCCTAATATTCTTTAGGGGAAAGGCCTCCACCCACTTAATGAAGCAGTCCACAACTACCAGCAAATACCTATTTCCGGAGCTCGAGGGAGGAAGAGGATCCAAGATATCCATCTGAATCCGCTGAAACGGAGCAACCGCATTGCAAACCTGCAAGGGGGACTTCCCCTTTCCAGCAGGCCCCCTCTTAGCGATGCAAACCTCGCAGGTTTTGCACCATTCCTCCACATCTTGTTTACAGGTGGCCCAGAAGAAACGCTTGCGAATCCTATCCAAAGTCTTATTTATCCCAAAATGTCCGCTCGAGGAAGTATCATGAGCCTCTTGCAAGATCTGAGCTACGCGCTTCCGAGGAACAACTAGCTGAAGAAAACTCGACCTCAAATTGGGCGCTGTCCACCTCCTATATAAAACCCCGTTTTTCAAGAACAAAGCGTCCCAATAACCTAAATAAATCTGCGCCGAGGTGTCCCCGTCGGCCAATTCCAGACGAGAGGGGCGAACACCCGCTTCCTTGCCCCGAAAGGAGCGATACTCGTGTCCACCCTCTGATCCTTGCGCCACTCTTCTAAACTCTCCCCAACGAGAGAAATACGGGCCACTGTCCCCCCGTCTCCAACGCGTTTTTCTCCACCTTGGAACAG
>CABEGB010000166.1:0-55352 GCA_901521435.1 Crematogaster levior
CGTTAATTGACGAAGCGAATGGGTCCAGGTCGAAAGGGCCAAAATGAGATTGAATATTGTCAAAGTAGCTCTGTTTTAGAGACCATTCTGTTTTCTCCGACACGATCCGAGATTCGGCGTCTGCCTCAAAGTTTTAAGCACAAGGAATATATGCCGCGTAAATAAATAGATCTCGGTCTGCACACCAATTCCAAATTTCTCGAGAGAGATTGGATAAGTGGGGAAATTTGATCGATCCCATTCGATTGATACACGAGAGTTATCCACTCTAAGTAGAATATCACATTTTTCCAAATGTGAGGCAAAACTTCTCAATACATGGAAAGTTGCAAGGAGTTCTAAATAATTAATATGGTTCTGTCTTTCTTCTCTCGACCAAAAACCGTGAGTACGGGCATCACCGCATACTGCGCCTCAGCCTGGTAAGGAGGCATCTGTAAAAATTTCGAGCACAAAACGACCAGATCTGATGACATTGCAGTGGGAAATATCAGAAAAAATCCTTCCACCAAAGAAGGTCCGTCTTAATTGAGGCTGGGAGCATCTCTGCTTCGAAATTCTCAGCCACGGCTAAGAGGGCTAGAAACTTCTCCCTTTCCATAATCTTAGTGTGCATAATGCCATATTGGACTGCAGGGCAGACTGAGATTAAGGAACCGATATAACTCGCAAAAAATCGAATCTTAAAAGATTTCTTTTTCAAAATTGAACAGGTTAACTAAAGAAGTTTATATCTCTTCTCCGAAGGAATTGAGATCGAAAAATGATCTGTATTAAAAATAAAGCTTAGAAAACGAAAAGATTTTGTTGGAGTAAGCACACTCTTATGATCGTTGATAAAAAATCCGAGGAAAGTAAGAAGTCTAATTGTAGCAGACACGTTTTCTGTACATCGCTGAAAGGATGGTGCGATGAGAAGGAAATCATCCAAATAAACAACTGAGAGGAAATCCTCTTGTCTAAGATTATATAAAACCGATCTTGAAATCTTCGTAAAAATATAAGGGGCTGAAGCAAGACCGAAGGGTAGAACTCGAAATTGAAATAACTGGCCCTGGAAACGATAACGTAAAAATTTTCTATTATCTCGATGGATTCGAACAAGCAGGTATGCGTCTTGTAGGTTGATTGAGGCCAAAAAGTCGTTCGGAGAAATTAAATGGACAACTGTCTTCCACTCCTCTAATTTAAAATGGAGTGCAACAACGAATTCATTAAAGCGTTTCAGATTTAAAATAAAACGCCAACCACCTGAGGCTTTCCTAATGATGAAAAAAGTCGAAATGAACTGGCCTTCACAGTCAGAGATTGGCTCGATTACTCCCTCTTTTTGCAATCTCAGGATGTCCTGATGGCAAATACGTTCTTCCGATTTTAAAAGACGAACGGCAGGTTTGGAACCTGGTAGGGCGGATGGCCCTTAAAAGGAAGTCTATAACCGGAGATAGCTCGAAATATGACTGGGTCTGAAGTGATCTGCTTTCATCTAGAAGAGAAAAGAACCAACCTGCCCGATATAGATACCTGTTCTGAGCTTAGCATCTCCACGACCTCGAGCGAGACCGAATCTTCTTCGACGACCTGTGAATCCTGTTCGACGACCCTATTCTCTCTGTCGTCCCTGATCTTGCTTTCTGAACAGGAGCACGAAAGTTTCCCGCTCGTGAGAAAGATGCCTGCGTTGGCAGTTCTATAGGTTGTTGCACCTTTCTCGAAAAGCTCAAGGATGTGTTGGCGATCTCCTTCGATGACTTTTCCATCACTGATGCTTTTTTGACCTCCTCACAAAAGGATGCACCAAAGGAATAAAAAATCATCAGTCGAGATGGCATCAGTTGTATTTTTGGCCAATAAGTTAAAAGCAGGCCGAATTTGCGCTCGTCTAGATAAAGACAGGTGATAAAATAGATCCACCAGGATCTTAGCTCCATCACTGACTTTGGTGATTGCTAAACAAAGCCTCGGTGCCAAGAGATTGTTGAATCTCTGGTTTTAATCTGCAAGTCGGTCCCTCGACGACGACCGCTTCTTCCTCGACCGGTGTTCGGACCGCTTCTTTTGTTGAAAATGCAATGTTGCCAACTGGAAAGTGATACACATGTAGAGTTTTTTAGTTCTTTAGTTCTGTTTTCTGACGGTGTGGCGTGCCCCATCGTTAGTGCATCCGTTGCAATGTGTGTAGTTGTTGTACACTGTGTAACCGAACCGCTCGTTAGTTTTGTGTGCAATAAAGATATTATATAAATTACGCGTACCACTAACTTATATTTTCAACAGGTTATGGGCCCAGGCTTGTCTGCTTGTGGTCAGAAGTAAAAACGTAACCAAAAGAGTGTAACTCCTGTATAACCTGAACGTTAGTTGTGCATCATGGCGGAAGAAAACAGGTACAAAGTTCTTCTATTCGATGGAACAAATTTCAGTAACTGGAAGTTCCGTATGAAAACATTACTGCAAGAGCATGATTTAACTGAAGTTATAGAGCGGTCAATAACATCAATATTGGTAGCGACTACTACAGCCAACACGGAAGAACGAAGACGGATGGAAGAAAAATTAAAGAAAAATGATCGGAAGTGCAAGTCATTGATTGTGCAACGTATAGTCATCTAGAGTACATTAAAGACGAAGAAACAGCACATGGAATCTGGACTGTGTTATGTAACTCATTTGAGAGAAGAGAGATCGCAAGTCAATCGAGACTAAGAAAAAGACTTCTAACCATGAAGTACGAGTCGTCAGAAACTATGAGTGCACATTTCCTAAAATTCGATAAACTCATTCGCGAGTTGAAGTCCACTGGTGCAACAATCGAAGAAACCGACATAGTGTGCCATCTATTATTAACAATGCCATCGGAATATGACACAGTGGTAACTGCCTTAGAAACCTTATCGGCTAAACAGATAAAAATTAGTTTCGTAAAAGGTCGACTATTGGATGAAGAGGCGAAACGTTGCGGCTCGATGGATAACTTGAAAAGCGACAAACAAGTGGCATTTGCAGCAAATAAAAATACATACAAGAAGGAGAACAACATGAAAAACAAAAGTAAGAATAAATTTTCGTTCACGTGTCATCATTGTGGAAAATACGGTCATAAACGAGCAGATTGTAGGAAACTTCAAAAGGAAAATAAAAGTGAGGCAGGATCCGCAAATTTAACTGCAGAGAAGTCTAAAAAGGAGAAGTCCAATAAAGAAAATTTTGCGTTTCAATCGGCAACAGAAAGTGAAAATAACATTGCTTCGTCAATCTGGTATTTGGACTCAGGGGCAACGGAACACTTAGCTCGCACGTGTGAGAAACTCTATAACCTGACATTATTATCGAAGCCTGTTCAAATACAAGTAGCCAGGTCACACTATGTTTGCAAAGGAAAGTGGAGAATTTAAAGCACAAACGCAAGTAAATGGACACCTTAATTTAATTACAATAAAAAACGTATTATTGGTGCCATAACTACAGTTCAACTTACTGTCTGTTTGGAAACTAGAAATGAATGGATATACAATAAAATTCAGTGATGGAAAAGGAATTATACAAAAAGGAAACTACATAGTAGCAGTTGCACATCAAAGAAATAGACTCTATAAACTTGACTTAAGTAAAAAAATTGAGAGTGCTAGCGTATGCAGCGTTGAAAACGACATTGAACTCTGGCATAAGCGACTTGGTCACCTGAGTTATGATGGACTAAAAAAATTGTCATCGTTGGTGGATGACCTTGAATTGAATAAGGAAATCGACGTGTCAAGAAAATGTGAAATTTGTATAAAAGAAAAACAAACTAAATTACTTCATATACAGACACGCAACCGAGCAAAGCGTCCCCACTCGTACACAGTGATTTGTGTGGTCCAATGGGTACAATTTCCTATGATAACAATAAAAAATATGTATCGCTCGTTTTACAATAAAAAATTGAAATTGGAATCAAACGATCAGGCCAATGTGAAATAACGAGCATCTGTGGATGATAATAGATTATATAAAAAAGCTTAATAACTCATTGTGTGGTTAGATATATACATTAAACGATTTACTTTAATAAAACGTTCGGACGTTTCGACCTCACGGGCTCTTCTTCAGCGAAACATATGATAACTGCGCACATCAAATGACTATCGTTTCCTATATACTAACTCCATATAATCTCACGTTTGTGATTTAATACATCTCAATATAACTATTTTTTAGAAACCGCGTTACGTATTGACACCAAAACCAATAAATAAATAAATAAATATACTATAAATCTGTCAGAGCATAAAAAAACTATTGTGACTATTCTTCTTCGTTAGCTGGCGAGAGAATGTTGGTCCATATCCTAGAGGTGTCATTCCAGATGATGATCACAAGGAGTCATCTTCTATCCGTATCTTCAGAGAAGTGTCTCTAAACGTCACGCGATGTTCATTCTACAATATTATTCTATGGGCCTATCCAAATGTATACGGAGACAAGTTAGCGGTTAATTATTCAAAATTCTCGTTGGTGCCGTAGATCGTGACCGACACTTACAATATAAAGAACGGATCATTTAGATCGACACCTCTAGGATATGGACAAACATTCTCTCGCCAGCTAACAAAGAAGAATAGTCACAATAGTTTTTTTATGCTCTGACAGATTTATAGTATATTTATTTATTTATTTATTGGTTTCGGTGTCAATACGTAACGCGGTTTCTAAAAAATAGTTATATTGAGATTAAATCACAAGCGTGAGATTATATGGAGTTAGTATATAAGAAATGACCTAGATAGTCATTTGATGTGTGCAGTTATCATATGTTTCGCTGAAGAAGACCCCGTGAGGTCGAAACGTCTGAACGTTTTATTAGAGTGAATCGTTTAATGTATATATCTAACCACACAATGAGTTATTAAAGCTTTTTTATATAATCTATTATCATCCACAGATGCTCGTTATTTCACATTGGCCTGATCGTTTGATTCCAATTTCAATTTCCTATGATAACAAGAAATATCTGCTGACTTTTATTGATGACTACACGCACTTCACAATAGCATACACTCTTAGTGAAAAGAACGAGGTCTTCAAATACTTAAAATCTTTCATGCCATGACGGAAGCTCATTTCAACCTAAAACTTAGTCGGTTAAGGTGTGATAATGATCGTGAGTATCTATCTACTAAAATAAAAAATTACTTATCAAATAATGGAATCCAATATGAGTTCATTATACGTTATATCCCTCAGCAAAATGGCGTAGCAGAACGCATGAACCGCACCATCATAGAGAGAGCACGATGTATGATTTTAGATTCACAGCTAAGCAAAATCTTTTGGTCTAAAGCAGTACTTGCAGCGATTTATCTAATCAATCGGAGTCCCACAAGTGCAACAAAAAAAAAGTACCTGCAGAACTATGGTTTGGAGAAAAACCTAATGTTCAAAAGCTGAAACTGTTTAGATGCATCGCCTATCTACGCATGCCCAAGCAACTCCTAGGAGGAAAATTTGATTCCCGTTCAAAGAAATGTCGAATGGTAGAATACTGTCCAAACGGATTTCGCTTGTGGTGTCCGGAAGATAACAAGATTATACTTGGTAGAGACGTAATCTTTGATGAATCAAGATACAATTTTGATGGAGACTTCTATGAAATTAGAACATCAACGGATACCCAAATAAAAGAAACAGAAATGGATGAAGCACAGAGGATTCCTAAAGGAAGCGAAAGCAACAGAAATACATCGGAAGGAAGTGAAAGCTATGAAAGCTACGAAGAAGAGGAAACCAACAAAAAAATCTAATATAGAAGGCTTACAAAAATTAAACAACTTAAGACGCAGTACAAGAACCAAAGCTACTCCGAAATATTTGGACGACTATACTGCAATAGCATTAAGTGCTGAATCCTTTGTAGATGAAGTTCCACAAGACTTTAATGACATAGAAAGAAAAGATAAGGATGAATGGTATAAAGCGGTTCAAGAAGAAATTAATTCGTTATTAGAAAACAATACGTGGTCATATACGAAGCTTCCAGATGGAAAGAAAGCAATTGACAGCAAATGGATTTTTAGAATCAAAAGGGATCAAGAAAATAACATTCAGCGCTATAAAGCCCGTTTGGTAGTAAAAGGCTGTGCTCAACAAAGAAATTTTGATTACACCGAAACGTATTCGCCAGTAGCACATGTTACAACGGTAAAGGCCTTGTTGTCACTTATTAATCATTAATCATGAAAATTTATATGCAAGACAATTAGACGTGAAGAATGCCTTTCTTCATGGAACAATATCTGAAGAAATCTACATCAAGAAGTCTCAAGGTATACACAATCAGGATGATCTGGTCTGCAGACTGAACAAATCTCTCTACGGTCTCAAACAGGCGCCACGTGCCTGGAACGCAAGATTCGACGAATTTGTGAAGAGTCTTAATTTGAAGAGATCTGAAAATGATAAATGTCTGTATACTTGCATGACAGAAGGCAGCAAGCTTTATCTTTTGCTTTACGTGGACGACATAATCATAGCTGGAAACAATAAATCAAAACTACTTCAATTAAGAGACGCATTGATGCGAGAATTTCTCATTATAGATCTGAAGGAATTGCGAAATTTCCTTGGCATGAAGATAGAAAGGCGAGCAGATGGTATGTTTCTAAGTCAACGTGCCTATATAGAACGGCTATTGGAGTGCTTCGACATGGGTGAATGCAAAACAATTGGAACCCCAATGGAAGCACGAGTAAATCAAGATAAAACAAATACTGAAAGTATAGTTAAAACAAAACCTTACCGCGAGCTAATTGGTTGCCTTATATTTCTTATGCTAAATACAAGATCTGAGATAAGCGTGTCAGTAAATTACTTTAGCAGGTTTTAAAATAGCGCTACTCGGACTCACTGGAACGGCTTGAAGCGAATACTATGTTATATTAAAAAAACCTTAAACTATGGGTTATACTACAAGAAAAATCAGTTTAATACTGTTTTAACTGGCTACGTGGATGCGGACTGGGCCAGTGATAAGGACCGTAAATCTACTACAGGATATTTAATTCAAGTGTATGGTGCCACGGTTTGTTGGGTTACTCGGAAACAGTCAACAGTTGCCCTATCGTCTACCGAGTCAAAATATGTAGCATTAGCTACAGCAGTAACTGATGTGATATGGTTAAATAATGTGTTGACTGATCTTGGCATCAACTGTAACAAACCTATTACTATTTTTGAGGACAATCAATCGTGCATACATCTACTTGATAAATAGGAACATCGTAGATTAAAACACATAGATGTTAAGTACAATTTTGTTAAGGAACTTTACGCTAAAGAGTTTATAAAAGTTTTATATATTCCGACTATAGGACAAATAGCTGATATGCTCACCAAAGGACTAACTGGTGAACAGTTTGTTAAGCTGCGATCAAAAATTGGTATTTATACAAGTTAATTTTTTTTTTTTAATGTTTAAGTTGTCAAAATTGAAAGGGGGTGTTGAAAATACAATGTTGCCAACTGGAAAATGATGACATGTAGAGTTTTTTAGTTCTTTAGTTCTGTTTTCTGACGGTGTGGCGTGCCCCGTCGTTAGTGCATCCGTTGCAATGTGTGTAGTTGTTGTACACTGTGTAACCGAACTGCTCGTTAGTTTTGTGTGCAATAAAGATATTTTGATACAAAATTACGCGTACCACTAACTTATATTTTCAACAGGATTTACCCTGGAAATTAATTTACTCAAAGAATCGAAAAAACGCAGCTGAAAAATTTTCGCACTGTTGAAGAATCACGCAACAGGAAAACAATGAAGAGCCTAGGAGGGCGCGATGCGCGCGTGTCCAGCCAGAAACGGACAACGCACGCGTTTTTACTTTCTTTAAAATCGCCTGTTGGAGATAGCGCAAAGGAGCGCACTACAACTATCCATCCGGACGAAACGTTGCATAATCAAAACTCAAAGCGTCAGTCGAGTTGGCTAATTGTAAGACATCCGTACCGGATAAATTGGGAGGTCCTAGGTTTAAATACTTACGGTTGCTTCTTTCGCAACATATTTTTTTTCATCATATTGAGGTTAGGATTTTTTAATGGATAGACTTGGCATAAGATCCAGCGAGATCGGCTTGTTACCATTCGATTAAAGAAAATTATATTTCCATAAAATAACAATTAATATTACATTACTGTAATACAATTTAAATCACAGTTAATTTAAAACAACTTTATTTGTTATAAGAAAAAAGTGTTTAATAAAAAAGTTATAATAGAGTTATTTAATAGAACAGTATTTTCAAAATATAATGTCAATTCTTTCTAAAAAAGACTATAATAATAAAACGATATATTTTTGCTTGCGTAATCCTTTTAACTATATATAGAAAAATATGTAATAAACATATATCCGTACACAGTTGGAAAATGTACTTTTTTGTTAAAATAAATGTCAATTAACTGGTTGTGCGAAGTATTTATCACGCTCATATGTTAATTTTATATCGCTGTTGTGTTAATTAACTCAAACATGTAATGATTAAAACAACTGAAAAATAGTATGAAAAATAATACACGGTCCACTTTAATTTAGCGCAATAGATGTTCGGTATTATTATGATTGTAGGATCTGTTGAAGTTAAGAGACGAATGTGTTGATATTATTATATCACATATAAGTGAGAATGATTACAGACTGTCATTTGTGTGACTTATTGATAACTTCTTTTTTAGTTAATTTTAAAATAAAAAATGTATCAATTTAACACAAAATTTATTTCAAATTACTTTAAAGTTTGCATTTATATTTTAACCCTTAAATGTATGCAGTTGCAGAAATGCAATACTTATTTTTATTGCCTCAGAGGCATGACAAAATACTTCTTAACCATGTACATACATGCTGCTGTAGTAGTGCAACAATGTGCAGGTGTATGTGCGCATGCCGATCTGACAAACAATTAATAAGTGCTTGCCGGATGTACGCCACATTACTCATACCTAGTGCTGGTTTGCTTGATTTATGTGCCTAATTTATGTGCACAAAATTCCTTCTAAAAAAGTGATTAAGGTTTTTTCTGCTCGTCAAAATTGTGTTTCTTACTTTATAAGGTTAGTATTACGTGTTGTACGTAAAAATTATCATATAACAGTATAAAATTTATAATTAAATGCATAATGTTAAAAAATAAAAAAATAAAGTCTTAAAATTATAAAATTATAAAATTTTTTTTTCATAACAAACACTTAAAAACCTACCTATATGATTTTTTTTGAAAATTTAAAAAATCATGCATTTAAAGGTTAAAATATAAAACTGTCATATACTTCGAGTTGTTTTAAGTCTTAAATAATCTACAATTTTTTAATTTATGTAATTACTTTATATATTCGACTTGTAGCATTGTATGTATTCTTTATTTTATATGTGCGTGCGTGTGTGCGTGTGAGCATGTGTGTATATGTATCTGTGTTAAGCATAACATAATACTCTTATTATTTCTTACTATAAAACATTTTATTATATACATTATTACATAACTAATATTATATTTTCCATTTTAATGTACTATTTTTTGTCATATACTTATGGGTATTTATGCACTTATTAAATATTTAAATATCTTTTAATTTCTATATGTTTCTCTTTATGAGATAGTTTTGCTGTTCGTCATACCTACTTGGAATTATTTGTGGATTTTGAACTACCGTTTGGTCCAACGAAGCAATACTGACAATAGAAAGGAAGTGTAAATACTATAATAGAATAGTTAGTAAACATTTTTTTTACCAACAGAATTTTATATTTATATTTTAATTTATATATTAATACTATATATCTTCATAAATTCGTAATATCGAACAATTAGATTTTAGATACTTACTATAATTAGTGTCAAAAACATGCTTACTGGAGCGAATGTTGAACATGACGTTGAAGATCGCGATATTTTTGGAAATATATTTATCATTAAAATACTGGACCTTGATTCTGAACAATTAAATTTAGTTGTTAACAAGATTCGAATTAAATATGAAACAAGCCCAAATTCTCCAGCATTATACTGGCTAACACCTAAACAAACTTCTGACGGTACACATCCACTCTTAATATCTAACAGCAAGATGAATTATAAATCAATAATATAATTCTCTCTTCTATATTTTAATGTGCATTGTACTTATAATTTACAAGTTTCAGCTTACATATGCCAGAGCTATATTTCCATGCCAGGACACACCATCGAATATGTTCACATTCTCCGCTAAGGTAAAAATATAAACATAGTTATCATCAGGGGAGTGACCAACAAAATATCCAATTTAAAAATCCAATTTAAAAAAATCTAACTTGAACGTGGGACTTAGATGCACAAATAGACTTAGCAGATTCATTGGGGCCCCAAAAGATAGAACTAAAGTATTGAAGAGAAACAATGTTATACATATATAGGTTACAATGCAAGGATTGTGAGGTCTCATATGTGGGACAAACCAAGAGACAATTATTAACTACGAGATTAAAGGAGCATAAGAATAACATAAGGCTTGACTCGTCCAAACATTCTGTAGTCTCTGAACATATTTTGCAATATAATTACACATTTGATTGGAATAACAGTTCTGGATACTGAATCTAATTACAACAAAAGATTGATATCAGAAATGATACACATTAGATTACAGAAAAAAAGTATTAATTTACAACGAGATACAGAGTGTTTGAACGAGGCCTACACAGATATCATATCGAAGCTTGCCAACTAATATCAATCTTACTATTGGTTCGACTATCGAGATAAATAACATTATTCCAATTTTAGCGAGTTACATTTCATAACATTGTGAACAGTGTAGTGATGACCGTCTCATCGTCCTATACATTAGACATACTCATTACAGAACAATAAGCCAGACATATAAGAACTGTTACATTTGATATTTGATTACATCCACGATGGCGAACAAAGATATTTTAATTTTATTTATAACAAACAAAAAAACTACGTTCTATATTTTAACAATTAACTCAATCCCATGATTGCTATTTTTAACAGTCTTCCCGCGACGACTCATAATTTTTACTTTTGATTTGACGGATTATTTCCTTTACGGTCATCGCTCCACCGAGTTAAACAATCCGGAGGACGTCACGATGCATTGTTTTATTTTTTTGACTGCGACAAATGCTCCATGGGCATTCCGTTTTTTTTTTTAATTAATTTATTTATTTATTTTATTTAAATTTTGTAATTGAGTATAACGCGAGAAGATGTTGGTTTTTCAGCTCCTGCTGAAGAGGACTCCGTGAGTTCGCGCTCAGGTTTAACTTAACAACGCGTTCAGGTTTAATATGTACTTGTTTAATATGTATATAAACGTAAAATTGTAAATATATGTGTATTTTAAACTATTAGTTATTGTTATCATATTATTGGGCTCAAAAAAGGCGGAAATCTACATTTTTTTATTTGATATTAAGGAGCCATATATTAATGTTTATTTGTATTATAAACATAGTTATTATATACGTACACTTTTCATTTGCAAATGTAAATACCAAGATGTTTGATCGATTATCATTGATATGATTAAAAGCAAAATCTTAAATAGAAAATATTTAGAATAATAATACCGCTCGATGTAGATCAAAAATTAATTGGAAGGAGATAAGAAGGCCGTATAGGTTTCGCAATCGAGCAAATACAAAGATGACGTTTTAAAATTTCATCGAAATTTAACTAGACTTTATTCAAAGTAAAAAAATATATATTGGAACGTTTCGACTACACTGAATCTTCATCAGCCTTTTGAAACAATGTGTAATAGACGCATTAAACCAAACCGTCTTTGTTTAAAATATATATACGTTACATGACTTTAATAAATAAATAAATAACATAAAAATAAAACATGGTTGGAAACGACAAACATCTCGACACCGGTCACAATGGTAAAAATAAGGTAGACATGATAAAATAGAGGTCAACCGCGTTATAAAATTGTAAAATGTAATATAAAACCTAATTTGAAGCGAACTTATTCGTCGTTATTTGGCGAGAATATGTTGGTCGGTTGAAAAACATGTTTTGTCACCTCCTTCTTAAACAGCGTCAACGTTTGAGATTTTCTTTCGTCAAATGATATGTGGGAAAAATAGAAAATGTAAGAAATTAACGTATTAGAAAATACGAAAAGAAAATAGGAGTATATAAATTTCAAATTTTATGCTTATATTTTTCTTATTTACTGTTTTAAGTTATAAAAATATTTTTCTCTTCCGATTTATAATAATGTACATTTGATACACGTTAGATTTATGTACCAATGGGTTTCATGATAAATGCAGAAAAAACAGAAACCTTTGTAGAATCAAAGATACATCATTTCTCTTAAGAAAAAGGGATCCATCGTATGCGATGGTCATTGTAGTGGGTATTTTAGAGGAGATGATAATATATTAGTCATTAGAACATTTTAAAATTGTAGAATGTCACATATGGGCTGAAAAAAATATATTCAGAAAAGTAAAGAGGCGTAATTGTAAGAATTATGGAAATGATGTTGACTGTCTTAAAATTGTATGGTTACATTAGTAATATAATAACACAATTTTTCTTTTTAATTTATATGTATACAAATCTTCTTTCTGAAATTCTGTTGCATCTAATCCTTTAAAAAATATTTTGTTATTAATATAAGAATAGAACGTTATCTCTCTGCAGATGAAATGAAATTAATGTATGTGTACTTCCACTATGTATGCCGGAATTCGATGTACAATGTCCTTACGTGAGATTCGTGTCGTTAACTTTACTTTGCGGAGATGATTTCGTGATCAGTATTATTTTACAAAATATCTTTGAGAGCGTAACAGCAAATCTATTTCCGATAGCAAATTTCGAACATCTGTTGTTTAAAAGTTTTAGTACTTTCATTTATAGAACAATCATACATATTATATTCGGCGAAGAAACGAAAAAATATCTGGAAGCGAAAAGCATTAACGATATGGTATATTATTAATTTTGCTTGGTTAAAAGAAGTAAATATAAATTAAATATATTAATTAGTGTACGCGTGCATACACGTATGCATTCTTCACAACGATTGCATCATTTTCTGAAACTGTATTACTGTTACAGATAAAACTACATAAATTGATACAAATACCTTTAGCATCGAGATTGATATGTATTTTACCTAAGAATATCATCAAGTATGTGTCGTACAAAAAAGGATATTTGTTTTGGGATTATTTATGACATGTCTTAGGATTCGAAGAAGATTCCAAAGAATTTATTAGACGTTATATAGTCATACACACACAAAAAAGATCGATTATATTGACTGAAACTCTTAAGAATAGTTTGTCGCATCTTTTTAATGCTGAAAACCTGTAACATATTTTTTTACAAATAAGCTAGAATTCTTACAATTTTAATTTATTTAACGAATATCATTTTTATGTTGTTGCTAGGCATTAAAGTCTATAGACTGGAATATGTGGTTTTATGAAGTAAGACTACCACATTACAATTTGTATTCCGATAGGATGATGTATTGTCACTTTCTTGCGGATCAATATATGACAACACAAACAAAAGAAATGTTTCTTATGACTGCTAAAGTGAACGAAATGTCTACTCTTGGAAGATAGAATTTTTATCTTATTTACAGGCATTACCTACGGCTTTGCCGATCAACAAGTTGCGTACACTCCGATTTGCATTTCTGAAATATCAGATGATTTGTGAAATATGATGAATATGCTTGTCTATTCAGATTATTTTACAATTGTATATAATGCATACGAATCTCACAGGTTTCTTTGACTTTGCTTGTGCAACAAAAGTCGTTGGATGGCAATGACTAATCAGGCTTTAGGATTTGCTTGTGATTATTGTATGCCAAAGTATGCTTGGTCAATATTCCGCGATTTGTACGACTGGACAGAGGCGCGTCATTTAGCCATCTTATGTTTTAAGACGAAGTACGAGAAAATGCTTCCCGAAATTGTACAAAAATTGGAATTCATTCTTTAATTTAAATTGAGCAGTATGCTGTGATTGCATGACAAATAATATATAATAACTAGAAGATGATGTATAAAATCAAAAACAATTCTGTCAAATAAGTTTCACCTGATTGACTCAAGGTAGTTAGGTACGTTGTCTTCTATAAAATCTTCTACAAAATAATAATGAATGTTAGCTCTCATATACATCTTTAAAAAAGAATTAAAGAAAATAAACTCACTCATATGTTTAAATATATTTTTAAAGCATACGTATTATGTAGAAAATGTACTACAAAATTTTTGTATAATTTTTGGTTTGATGTGAATGTCATCAGTATCTTTAAATGAAATATCATTTGAATACCATTTGAAACATGTATCCATTCCTTTAGCTATATTGCTTATAATAGCAATAAAACAATAGGTAAAACACAAATTAGCTTTAGAAAATATTTTATTATAGTGGAGCTATTATACGTCACATAATAATCAATAAATGTTTTTCAAAATTTCTAACGCTGAACATTAATATTAAATTATTTATATTTACACACTTCACTATATTTATTTTAATATTTTTATTATAAGTCGTGTTAGAAAATTTAAATAATTTTTATATAATTTAAAAAGTCCGCGTGCAATCTAATAATAAATCCACAAAGGATGTTTTTTTAAGAAATTCTCGCATTTTGTTATTATCACGCATTTCTTGATCAAAAGTGAATTCCCACTTTTCCGTCACCAAGCATCCCCGTTGTCGAGCCGCCATGAAGTCGAGAGAGTTTTTTCGTAACGCGAGTCAATCGTGTCTCCCCCGGATTGATGCAAAAGTACACTATCGAGAGTTAACGGAAAGCAAAACGTACACCTATGCCAGAAACAATCGTGGAATTGCAACACGTGACGTTACGAAATCATCAAAATGTCTCATCGGATCGCGATGGAATATGAACTCTCGCACCACGCAGTAAGGACAGTGCATGGACATATTGTTATTCGAAGCGCACATTTCGCAAATTTGTTGAGTTACGCAAAATGTCGGCACATATCTTTTTACGGTTACCGTACTTTTGAGCCTCTCGTCTTGTCGCGTTTCGAAGTCGTAGAAGACGAATGCTACCTGCCCCTTCTATATTTGCGAGTAAGCTCGTTCGATCCAGCGTTATCAATACCACTTTTGCCCTTTGAGTGGGAAATATCCACTGTCGTTATCACCGCTGACAATGATTTGACATCGGAATCTACTACCGTTGCGAAAATGATGCATGTAGCATAAATAATTTTTCGGTGACAAACGACATAATTTACAATAGGAACTGCTACAATTGTGTTCTTCATTAGATTTTATTACGGGCCCGCATTCTTTGCAAAATTGTATAACGCTACAAATACTAGCGAGTGATCTATCGTCGTACGATTTTTTACTGCGATGACACTCAAAACACGTTGCACCGTAAGACGTTTCGGTTACAAACATTGCATTTTACGAATTGTGTCTCATGAGAATTACACGACGGCACAGCAAAACAGCGAGCATTTATTTGAGCAGCGGTGTCCATTAGTTCTATTATTACGAAAGCCTATGTTGCACGTTACACAATAATCGTGAATACCAGCGGCGGTTCTTAAATTTAAAATAGGGTGGTTGTAATGACGTGAATCCTCACAATACATAATATTTAAACGCCTGAAGGAAACGTCCGAGAGAGGCGAGTATCGCGGTTCCGTCATACAATGGTTTTTCACCGCGACCAAAAGTATTAAAATTATATACTACAATCGCAGTATCTTCGGCAGCGAGATAATGTTGGAAAGAGACCATGTGGTTCGATTTCACGAATTCCACAGCTCTCTTTCAGTATTACTACACCGGCGTTCCTCGTTAATTGTAACGCTCATTTTCATTGTAACAAAGATTTCGAATTTTTATCGCATTCCATTTTTCATACAATTCTCCCGTATGTATGTTACCGCGTTTGCAATAAGTTCGCGCTACAAGGGCGCGAGGAAAACACAAGTTATCTGACTTGTTTATTTTAGTTATCGCAAACGCTTCGCGACGTCCTCTCCTGTTAATGCGACACGACCGTGACCCAAAGGCAGTGTAACGTTAAAAATACAAACGTTAAATTGTTAAGATCTCCAACACTTTGTGATACCGAACCCACAAGGCTCTCAATATCGTTGTGAGTCAAGTCATGTACTAAGCGAAAAGATAATCCCGCAGGAGTGTGTGTCAAATTCGGCGAATTAAATGAAAATCCTACGTAATCGCCTGGTTAACACGTCTGTATATACATGAATTTCATGAAACGCATTTTCTAGTAATTGATAAATATTCACATTTTCTGTTAACGGACGTATCACGCTTCCCTCCCAAATCGCAAATCTCCTAAATCGACGCATACTTTCGAACAGTAAATTTACATAATGAAAATTATTATCCCCGACCTGATGCTGTTGCGATTGCCATCGCAACTCCTCGTCTTCCTCCTTCTCCTTCTTCTCTACCTTCTTCAGCTTTGTCTCAGCCAAAGCTGTTACGTTCCTTCGAGGCAGTTTCCTCTTCGTCCCTCTCTTCTATCACACCAGTGTCAATTTTGGTAATATTCTGCGAGAACAAAGATAAACTCGCTCTTTTTATCCACCACTTCTTTGTACTCTTAAAAATGAAAAAAATTATTATTACAATACAAATTATAAAAAGACTACATTATTATTACTTTTATGTTTGGATGTAATCTTTATGTGACTACCCGCGTCATAAAACGTGGAAATAAACTACCCTTAAACAAAATTCATTCTTAATTCGCTTTTCGTTAATATTCAGGTGAGTAACTAATTTCCAAACTTCTAATAAAATAATCAGAGAAATTCGAATTTATTAAAGATAAACTTTGCATAAAAATTCAGAAAAAATAAAATAATGTCGTTACCTTTTTCCACGGATCGAGGATCCGATTCCTCGGTTTTTTCCTCTTCTTCTTCTTCTTCTTCACTCTTGCCTTGTACGTCCTCCTTCTTCTCGTTTCCTTCTTCATCCAGCATCTTTTCTTCTGGTTCTTCTTCTTCACTCTCTTTCTCTTCTGCTTGTTCTTGCAATTGTGCCCTTTCTAAAATATTTAATATTTTAATTAGTATTCTTTATAATTAGTATTTGTTATCTTATGAAAAAATCAACATATATTTTTATTGCGTGTAAACTTACGAGCTAGTCCTGGCTCAGATCTTGCGTCTTCTTTCGCTGGCCGTTTTCGCGAGGGAGTCACTACAGCCAATGGCATGAAATTCTCGCTGTGAATAATTAATAATGATAAAATATTTAAGCCTTATATCATAATTGAAATGTATAATGTAAAAATTGTATTATTTTTAAATAATTACCTGTTAACTGGTTCCTGCCATGATTAGCGATTAGACGCTACATGACCATCCACATCTTTTTCCTCATGTCCGAAGGCTTCACGCATATTTCATTTCAGCGGCAATGTTTAATAATTCTTCATCATTAAAAATGACCCAGTCTATATAACATAGCGAGCAAAGAATCGGAAGACACACATGCAAATTTTCTTAACACAGTATAATTCTTTTGCACTATATATATATTTTTTTTTACCATGCATATATATATATATATATATATATATATATATTACCATGTGCATATATAAAAAATATATAAAAAATATATATTTAATGGCAATATATATATTGCCATTTGGTAACATTACTTACGTTTCTTTTATATCTAATCAAAGTTAATACTTTGACTTCTCAGGTTACCTAATTCTTCCCTTTGGAGAAAAATCTGCATTTTTTCAAAAATTGATCGAACATTTACATTTAATTTTTCTAGAAATAAAAATACTAAAATTCTTATTTAACCATAAATGATTACAACTTGCACATGTAAACTTCCTACCTATTTGTGTGCGATGTTCAGAGAGAGTGAACTGATGCAAGAACAATCTCCGCCAAGTACAAGAGATAAAATAAGTATCACGTATACATTTTATTTCGAAATGGGCAAGACATGGTAGAAGCACGCATATATCGTAATCTTTCGTCTTGGAATATTGTTTTAAAGGTAATAACAAAAAATAATAACAACAAATAAAAAGGGAAAACTGTATTAATCCACAATGTAAAATTTATAAATTTAAATAAACTAATATCAAAAAATTTTTAGTTAATATTTTACCCCAGAAATAAGAACCATACAAACTTTCAGCAATCTGCAACATGCTTTTAATCATGATTCGAAGAGTATCGGTATTTTTTAAATAATTTTTTTTTATTTAAAGCAAGAGACTCTGGATATGTTTCATATTCAATTTAAATTTTACATCTAAAAATATAATATTATGGATATATTACATTCTCACATTAAAAATGTTTTAGTAACTGTATTTTTCTAATATTATCTTCTAATAATATTCACGTAAAATTAATATTTAGACTAAACACAAAATACTCTTTTAATATAACAATTTATCCAATAAAAAAACCAATGCAAATTCTGAACTTTTATGATAAAGAAACTTTTAACACTTTTAATACTTTATAAAATAATTTTAAATAATTTTTCTCTTTATGTTGAATTTATGAATCTTTATATTAAGAATTATGAACATATTCTTAAAATTAATTTAACAATCCATAATTTAATATTTCGTAAAATTAATTTAACAATCCATATACTATTCTACACTTTTAAATTAAATTTGATTGATATATTACGCAATCACAAATTTTAAGTGCGGTATAAAATACAAGGATTGTGAGCGTCGCATACGTTGAAAATTGTACAGAATTTAAAGAAAAAGGCAAATATATGTAGTAGCATATAATAGAAAAATGCAATAAAATGTAATAGAAGAGAATAGAAACAGAAAGATGATGATAACGTTTCTACATCGAGATTTCAACATTGAGAATTTGTATCGTAATATCTTCGTTTTCAGATTACGTAAAGGAAAAATAATATACTTATTTAATGTATAAATCAAATCCAAGTAATTGATTAAAATGAAAATAAAAATTTGATTTAATTGTTCTTGAGATCTAATAATTTCATTACTTACAATTAACCGACTCGCGTATACATACACAGAGCGGTCTCGCGCTACACGTTTTTAAATTGTAAACAATAATATCCAGTTAAAGTTTTCCTCGATAAAGTCAATAAAGATATTTGATTTTGAATAATATATATATAATAAAAAAAAAAATAATAAAAAATAAAATAAAATAATAAATAATAAAAGTAAGTAATAAAATAATAAAATGATAAAAAATAATTAAAAAACATTAAAATACACATAAGCGTGTTTTCTACTGTAGTTATTTTAAATAAAAACAGAATAGCTCAAAAAGTTAGAATTTCTTAATTATTAAAATAAATATCACCACACACATAGGTCTCAGTTATCGAATTGACTCACTCTGGATAGTCGGATAGTTTCAAGTTTAAAATCTGGTTCAGGTATAATTTTTTGTAATAAATTCTTTGACACTAATTCTATTGTAAATAAATGTTTATTAGCACCAAATGTAAAATTTAATTAATTGATTTAAGTATATAAATTTATTACTCTAACGCTGTAACAAAAGCTGTGTGTTAAGACCGACAAATAATCGGCGTGCAGTCGAAGCTACCGAGCTGGTAAAAGTATACAATATTACAAAAATATTATTAAACTATCAAGATCCAATTAGAACTTCTGTAGTAAAAAAATGGGTAATTATTTAGAATAGGGGACCACCCTCCGATGACCTTGACCTTGACATATGTTGTTAAGGTCATCCTCCTGAGTGACCTTCGGAAGGTTTTAGCCCTAGGTTTTAGTCCTCGGTCACTACTCGTTAAAAAGTTATAAACAAAAAAAGTTTGAAAAAGAAGAAATAATAGAAACAGTATTATAAAATATCTTATAAGACATAAATGATATTTTTTAAAATATAAAACTGTATTTAACACATAAAACTACCTCTTAATTTCCAATATTTGACCAGTAGAAATTCAAATAATAAAATGGATAAGATTACTTAAGATTGAACATTTTACAAGTTATTCTATATGTATATTTCAAAGTACACCAGGTTAAAGTATAAAAAATAATGTGTAAAGTTTAAGTAATTATCTTAATATTTTTATTTAATTAACTTGGATTATACAGAAAACTCTTATAACCTTACATAAAAATGTATTCAAAACCATGATGTAAAATTGAAATTAAACTTAAGTAAAAACATTTTTTCTCCGTCATATATATTCCTCAAACAGACCAAACCATTTTCTAAATACATTTCCTTTTCTATAACGTATAGTTATTTTCGATAACAGTTATTAGTGACTCATCCAATATAAAAATCAACGTTTGGTTTTATTCAAATATCTCAAGAAAAGTTTCATTCATATAAAAATGCACCTAACTTTTTCTTTGATTTCGTCCAACATCTTCCAACCCTCTCGCAAATAATGTGCCTCGATCGCTAAGTCGCGTCCTTCTTGCCATTCATATAAATCTTGGAATATAGGGTACGTAAACTTTGGCGAACAAAATTTAATGGCAAAATTCAAAGCGGCTGGGACCTTCTGTATCCATCGATTTTTTATGCACAAACGCAGCCAAACGAATCTACAAGATTGTATGTGTGCGTTACTTTAAAAATAAATTAATTAAAATTTACGTATTTACCGTATTTCATCATTCTGATCTTCGAACTGATACGTGAGCTCCATAAGACGCATCTTTTCTACCCCCAAAATATTATGTGATACACGTAGCTGATGCAAAAAATATATTTTCTGAAGATCACAGAAGTCCTGTATATCAGTGCTTTCAAAAGGCGGATTATCGCTATCATTCCAATCAATCCACTTTTTTATTAATGAGAGACACACTTTCTCTGACGCGACTTTTTCTGTTTCGAATAGTCCTTGCGGTACAGTAGTTGAGACGTTGAACCAAGAATCCCAATTAACAGATGTTAATTTCTGAAAACAAAATAGAAGTTATTATGTGTGATATTAAAAGAACAATATTGGAGAAACTCAGTTTATTTTTATAAAATATTCTTTACCTGGATATTATCATGAAAATATTCATATAAGTATGTATACCAATCATTAGTGTTTACACTTTTGTGGATAAATTTATTCAAATAATCTTTAAGAAATGTTTCGAATACTGATGCTTCGCCCAAGAGATTTTGTAACTCAGCTAGGAGTAAACATCCTCTTTCATAAAATACGTATTCAATGTTATTATGGGGTAACAAACCAATCCAATTGGATAATAAACATTGCAGCAAAGCATTGTCCAAATGTTTAATCTGTATAGAATTGTAAAAAATAAGTAGTAGCAATACAAAGATGTGTTTGTGTGTGCGAGTGTGCGTGTATTTTATAATTGATACATAAGGTACATAGGTACTGTATTTATAAACATTGTAATCTAGCAATATGTTTAACGTAACTTATTTCTGCATATTCATGTAATAAACTAAATATACAATTTACCGTGAATCTCAATTTGTCCAAATTTCTCACAAGAATAAATTGTCTCATATCTTCCTGCAGTAAAACACGTAGAATTCTTCTTTGAATGTACATACTAAAAGACTTATTTAGCCACAAATGTTCAAAATTTTCACATGTAACTAAAATTCCTGTCCAATTCTGAGAAATATTCCGAGCGATTGAACTGACCAAAGACCAATCTCCACTAATTAAAGTCGGAGACACAAATATTAAGCACGGACATTCTATTTCGAAATGTGAAACACTTGGTGGAAGAACGCATACTTCCAATGAATCTAGAAACATCATTTTAACATATGTCAAATAATAATAAAAGCGCATGACTAATAATCCATATAAAGATAATGTATGTGATACATTGATATAAATATGAACAAATAAAATATAATTTTTTACCCCAAGGATAATCTCCACACAAATTTTCAGCAGTTTCCAGCATTTTTTTAATTTTTTGACAAAAAGAAAGTAACACTGTGTTAGCTGTTTGTAAATAACTGTACTTATCGACCCACACACCGATTCTTGGATGATACCCTTTATACAGTAAAACACCCACAGCGATAATCACCGCGTAAGATGGTATTTGTGTCGTTTGAGAAAAACAGTATGTGTCTTTCTGTCCAATTTTTTGTATAGATGTTAAGCACGCAGACATTAAAACTGTAAATTCCGGGGTACTACAATCTGTTAAACATGAAAGACATGTCAAAAAAATATATATTAAAAATTTTATTTTAATTAAAGCAGCATATGAGAAAATACAGATATATTTGCAATTATATAATTACATTGTTTTTGCTAATACTGTATCTTATTCGCTTATTTTAAATTACTCTTGTCAATATTATACTTTAAGATGAAGGGAGAACGCGTTTTTTGCGTTTTTATATATATATGAATAAATATAAAATGTTATTTAATTTCTTACATCAGCAGAGTATGAAAATTTAACAGATGGAGTATCCTGGCATGGAAATACGGCTCTTGCAAATGTATACTAAAAAAAATTGAAATTTTTATTCAACGTACGTTGAAATAAAACATTGTTTTATTTATACTTAATTAGTTTACCTTGTTGTTAGTCAATAAGAACGGATGTTTACCACCGGCAGTTTGTTCAGGTTTCAGCCAATATAACGCAGGAGAGTTTGGACTTGTTTCATACTCAATCTCAATTTTACACCTAAAAATATATTTTTTACATGTAGATATATCAATTACTCACATCAATTATTGTATCATTTAATTAAATTTACCTTGCAGGTATAATATTTAATATCTGTATATAACTATAACTATTTTATACTAAAAATATTTTTTAATATTCATATCTTTCTAAACACTTTTGTTTTATGCTTACCGATTGGGGTAATGCTCCATTTGTGGTAACTGTACAGTAAATTTACTTCCAAAAATACCACAATCTCCAATTTGATATTCTAAATTAGATTTAGTAGAAATATTTGTAACACTTGATATAACAAGTCCATAGCTGTCTAAAATCTATAAGTTGCTTCATATTACGTATTAATCAAAACTCTTGCTGATTAAAAATTTACAAAATATCTACTGACTACTTCATTACTTGAAGGTGTCCTTTCTATCAACAAAACCGCTCTTCCTCTAAGAACTTTTTGATCAAACTCCACATTCAATTTTAAATAGATATCGATTACACGTGCCAATTCTGGTAATTTAAAAAATAGAAAATAAGTATATTTAAGTAATGTATAAATAATAGATATCAGTACGTGACTAAATGACATCATGCAAAATTAAAATTGTTTATGTTAATTTGTAATTGTATTGTTTTTAAAATAAAATTTTAAGAATTTTGTAGAACTTTTAACATTAAAAGATGTTTTTCGAATATAAGTTTGACAAAACATAATGTTGTAATATGAAAAAAATATAAAATAAATGACTTAATTTTTAAAATTATGAATTACGAATTTGAATTATTAATCTAAAGATTCTTGTCATGTAGAATCCAAGCAACAGTTATTGCATTTCGGACATAACAAATTAACAAGAGAATAATTGGAACTGTCATCCATTCAGATTCTGGATATGTGTAAAGGACAAAAAAATATTAGATCTATATTTTCTTTAGCAACGTAAGGTACGTAACGTAACGTCTTAAGGTACAGATGTTAAAAGAGGTTAAAATAACAATTTCTTACATTTTTAGCAAATATTTTCGGAAATATAAGGTACAGGATAAAATGTTTTATACAACAGTTTTATGGTACTTTATACTCTTTACAATGCATATATTTATATTTTTTGTAAGTGTCAAATGTTTTAATTTACCCTTACTTCACTCAAAATTTGTGAAAATTTTAAAATGTTAGAAGGACAAAAATTAAAGAAACAGCGTAAGCCGAATCTATCAATGTATAATAGTATTATGTTTCCACGATTTCATTTTTGGAACAATGTTAACCGACATATTAACCTTGTAACGCGTTATACGTACAGACGTTGCGTTATGTCTTTTCATTTGCACTGTACTCGATAATTGTCTTTTGTGCATATTTTCCCACACTTTCAACGAAAACGGTTTAATCCTAATATGCAATGTTACATGAATTAAAATTGTGTGCACAGATGAATGTGCAAATATATCAACAATGACATATGTGTTCAGCGTTGTAACTTGTCCAATATTGTTCTTTCCAAAATACATTTTCAGAATTAAACAATACGTTCTAAATCTATTTTTAATATATATATTTCTTGATACTCTAAATATCCAAAACTCATCAATCTCAGAGATGGAAAGTTCTGCTCGTTTTTTTGTAAGAAGACTTATGTGTTTTTATAAAGTGACAATTTTAACTATCAATTTTTAACTTTCCGTTAATGTAATTAATTAAATAATTAAAATACCTGGCCTCGAATAAGAGTGCGGATCTCCAGGTGACAAAGCCATTGAAAGTATTTCAGTAATCTTCTTGAGCGAGCAATCGACAATGAATTATTAACGATTATTTTGAAAACTCCAAAAGAACTGTTTCCTTTCCCCTACTTCTTCTTTTCATGTTTCACAACATTGTCTGTTTATTAGAATATCGAATAGACACTGTACATAGAAGCCTATATCACACTGAGGATATGTTGGTATACATCAATCTCATTATTGAGCAAACTCATTACTGTGAAATTTTTATATCATTGAGCAATTTACGGTAATAGAAGAAACAGCAGTGAAAATGCTTTGAAATATTTTGTAATGCTGCGATGAGAAATTTACAAAATTCCTAAACAAATGTGACACACACTAACAAATAAAAGAAAAAGTAGCATATTTTCAGGGAGAAATTATGCAATATTTTTATATAATTAATATTATTTTCTGTAAGATGGAATGTACATGTTGGAAAATAAGAAATTAGTTGTGCCGTCGTAATGATAAAAAGCTGCGAATATTTGAAGAGACAGAAAGCTGCTAGTCACTATTTTATAGCCGACAAAACAGTTGTAATTTAGATAAGTGACCATACTTCTTTTGTTATTCCATTTACGATTGTCATTTTGATTTTGATTATATAAAAAGTTATAACTTTTTATCAACCAAGTTTCATTTGAAATTCTTTTCAGAAAATTATACTATTTTAGTTTACAAAAATTTTTAATTTGCCCATTTTTTCTCACTGGAGAAATGTGAGAATATTTTGATTTAGTTACTATCGCATCGCTGAAGCTGGCTCAAAACAGAGCTAAAATGTCCAAAGTATAATTAATTAATGTACTCTATTAATTAATAAAGATAGAAAAAGATGGACAATTGTCAGGATTACAGACTATAGATTATTAACTTACGCACTGTCAAACACATTATACTCTCAAAGCCTTTTTTTACTTATTACTTAATTTTGTTATATTAATGATATTTACATTTACATTATTTACAAGAAGATGAGGATCCGATCATAACCGGCGGGGATGGTTGAGAGACTACAAGTAGTTTATTTATACTCGTAATCAGTTAAACTTTATTTAAATTTTTAAATAAAAAAATATATATATAGTTAGAGACAGAAAATTTTCAAATTTAATTAAGATGTCACTTGTAATTTTATTTAGTCAAAACAGAATAGCACAAAGAGTTACAACTGATTTAACTTAATTATTTAAATTTAATTATTCTGTTATAAATGTTGTACAAAGGTTTTATGTTTGCTTTTATGTATTTCTTTTGGTACATGTTCTCATAGAAGCATTATTAAAAGAAAATATATACTTGATATATACTTGATATTTTATATTATTTTTCATTTTTTAACGTTTCTTAAGGCTTAAATTATTTGAGTTATTGTTATTTATTATTTATAATACATCTTTACTCAATATATATGAACATTGCGTTGAACTAGTAGTACTAGTTAAGAAATGAAAAAGCTGATAAGTTTTAACATACTTTAAGTTAAATTTAAACATTTTAATTTAAACTAGTTATTTTTTACCTTAACTTATTAACTTTTTTATTCAAGTTAAAATAACTTATCTATATTAAAAGAGATAGGCACTGTAATGGATCAAAAATCGATTTCTGGATTTTATATTAGTAAAGTATGTACTTTTAAGAATGTGTAGGCCAAGTTTTACATTAAAATTTGAAAAATTGTAGAAGGTATAACAATTTTAGTCGTGCGATGTGCCACATTTGTTTGTAAAGGTATTAGATACACGTTTACTTGCCGCATTACTTGTTTTTAGATACTGCGTTTACTTAAAGAGTAATTAAAGAAGTGTATACTTATTTTATTAGTTAATTGCATTTTTGTGTACTTGATTAAGTATTCTATGTTCGAAAAAGATAATTTATTCGAGTCAGTCAAAGAACTCTTCTCTGAGTATTTT
Source organism: Crematogaster levior (assembly GCA_901521435.1). Classification (NCBI taxonomy): domain Eukaryota; kingdom Metazoa; phylum Arthropoda; class Insecta; order Hymenoptera; family Formicidae; genus Crematogaster; species Crematogaster levior. The sequence goes on from CABEGB010000166.1 coordinate 26,412, forward strand.
TTCCGATATTGGCTTCAATATTTTCAAACAATTTCTATTAAAACACTTTTTAAATGTATCGAAAAAATTCAATCCTTGTGCGCAAGACTTCCCAGCAAACACTAACGTTAACATATAACATCAATGTTAGAATTTCCCACTCAGCAATGTAACTGTGATATAACACACGCGTTATATTGTTAAGTGGGAACGTATAACATTAATGTTATGTTACTGTTAATTAGTGCTTGCTGGGTTATTGTTGCAACGTCACCTCTGTAAACAAAATATCGATATTGATATTGATGAATCATCAGAAGAAAATCTACATAATGGTATCCCGGAATCAATGAAACATGGTAGGAAAAAAATTTCAATTTTATCCCGAAAAAATGTAGTGCTAAAACTCTAAAGAAAAACGCGTTTTTCTCAAAATAACATTTCTCCAAACGGTAACAACGATTTCTTGAGTATTAATTATCCGATTGAAATAAATTTTTACGATGTTATTTGGCATGATAATATCTTCAGTTGCACTTAGCTGATATTTAATATTTCAAATATTTCTATCTTTTTTCGGTCTTATTTGTTCGATTCTTTAGGTCAAATTTCAAACTACTTCGCTGCATTGCCATTCACAGGATAAATGAAATTTCGAAAATTCCCTAGGTGCAACGAAAACTACTTTCATACTGAATAAGAAAACGTTTGAAAATTTCTTTCAAATCTTCAAATCCAGAGATATTGTGGCCACCAGCTAAAAAAATCTTGTAAACGGTCTTCCACAGTAATCACGATACTCCTATTGTTTTTGTTATTTTTTAACAAAAATTAATAAAAAACTTCTTCCATATATGACTTATAATTTACTTATTGTTTTTTGTTACTATTCTTATCATATACAACAATAAAAAAATTCTAAAGAAAGACATTTTTTAATCTTCTCACTGTAGCTACCCCCTTAAAGTCTCATACAATGACAATGATCAAAATATATAAAAAAAAGTTTATATGTTAAACCTAACATTTTATTTATTGTACGACAAGTTTGACAGATGTGTCGATTCACTGTTGTATAGAGAATTTTTAGCGTGCTTGCAGAATATAGATTATGGAGACTTAAAAATCTCTGTTGAATGTCTCTTTAGATAGAACACTTTTAAATCTCTAATCTATATTTGTTTATTTAATAAACAAATACTACTTATTGAATTAATTCCTTGATAACTATGTAATTCCGAAAATAGTAAGGAATTTTTCTGTTTTTGGTTTGATTTGCTCTATCTGCACTCAAGTATTTTGTCTTTGATTGTCTTTAATCATTCTTAACCGTTTTGTTTTTAAACACTGATATGTACTATATCTCTGTTATAACTATAGTACAGCTAAATAGTGTATATTATTATGTAATATTATTATGTAAAAGAAAAAACACATATCTCTCTTTTAAAAGACTATCTTTTAATTATATTATTTATAAGTGTGCGTTTAAAATGTACAATTAGAAAAAATTAATTATGTAAAAAAGATAAATTACGTAAAAAACATATATATATAAAATTAATTTTTAACTATAATAAGTTAATTTTATTTTTAACTGAACTTTTAACTGAGTTTGTTTATGCTTGAGTAACTTTTAATGTAAACAAGATTAATCTTTTGGGTCCTTAACGTTAAACTTAACTTACAATTAGTTAAAACTAAATAAATGAAGTTGAAAAAAGTAGCCTAATCCTGGACATTATAGAATAAAGGAATAAAACTATTCTGTATGTAACATATGGAGCAGGAACCTGACATGATATATTACACGCAAATATCTATAATTGCATAATTTATTATGCACGTTTGTACTTAATTAGAAGGACCAGTGGACACAGATTTCATCCAACACTTTTAAGCTTCTTTACTTTTACTTTTACGTTTACGTTTACTTTTAAGCTTCTTTCTTCTTGAAAAATTAATCAAAATTAATATATTTTACTGTATATTAAGAACAATGATTTTGTTTGCTTTAGCAAAAATGATTGTGCAGTTATTTTGGCTTATTTAACTCACGATTTAAAATCATTACAACAGCTACTAAAAAACATTTAAACATCATAAATCTCGTCTTTCTTACAGTCTTTAATTTAAAAACCTGTTGTAATACCATATATAATTGTATTTATATGACAGATTGAATCTTAATTAATTTTAACACGCAGAAAAATTATGAAAAGTATTATCACTTGGAATTAAGATACATGTTTATAAATATTTATGTATGTATTTATAAATATTCATGATAAAATGAATATGAAGAAGTTATAAGGCAAAAACAACAAAAAAATATGAAAATAAAAGAAGAAAGAATATGGATGAGAGAGAGAGAGAGAGAGAGAGAGAATGAGAAGAGAAAAGAAAGAAGTCAGTGACGTAACAGATAACAGTAGAACAAATATGCAAAATAAATATTTTACTAGTTACTTATTGTCTGTGTGTTACATGGAATTAACCACATATTTTCGCAATAGGTGTCTAGTTCATTCTGTTTATTTTGTATCAGATATAGAGAACATAACTCGTCAACGTTACAGAAAATTCAATTTGCATGGATGTTTGATGGTGTCAAAAAAAATTTGCTTATAAAAGGAAAAATGGTTTCAGTTTATCGTTTTTCACATCCAGATCAAAATAACAGAAAAGTGTGTAAAATTTTAAGAACGTACAGTTTACAAATTCTGAGATTAAAATTTGTTATAAAAAGAAATAAAAACTAATAATTCAAAATAATTTATCTCAGTTTAGAAAAATATTACTATTCCATTTTTACGTAAACATCAAGTAGAAAAATAATTCTTATTATTAAATTATTCTATTTATACACATATATTAAAAGGGTTATTATGATATTAGAAGATGATATTAAAAGATATTAGATTAGATGATGTTAGAAGAGAGCTGATTATTGGTATTTTCGACATATATGTGTATATATATATATAGTATGTGTGTGTGTGTGTGTGTGTGTGTGTCTTTATCTTTATTTTTTATCGATACATATGTATTGGTTGTATTATGTTTATACTAAAGTTCTATACATATTGTTCATACGTTGTTATCATTTTTTCGCAAACAGACAATGATAGATAGACGTTAAAGATCATTTTTGCTACATTTATTCATACTGGTTAATTCTAGTGTTCTATGTTGTATGTTTTAAGATAAAACCCATAATATATTAATAAATATATACAATATTTAACATGTAATGTATACAATATTCTAAGTATACAGTTTAAAAAATGCTTAATTTAAAATATAAGTATGATGTATACAAAAGTACTTCGTTATTCAACTTTCAGTTAAGGTGATAATAATTTTCCACATATATTGTATAAATAATTTATTTTATTATGTAAAATCAATAAAAAAATTAATAGTGGAATCAATAGAAACATATAATTTTATAATTTTTTTATAATTTTTATTTGTCAAGAACACAAATGACAAGTTACTTAAGAAACAAAGTAATAATCTTTAAAACCACTATGTTTTGGTACACAATGATCTGTTCTGTACGATTTTATTGAGATTTATAATAATTTTGAAAGAAAAAAATTTTTTAATTTAACTTCCACACATTACCTATTATCGCTCGATTGCATGCTGTTACAACATGTCGATTTAATCGGTAGAATTGTAAAAGATTATAAATGTTAATTGTAAAAAAAAACTTAACAAATTGATGTTAAAAGATGACATAATGACGTCTAGTTAAGTTCATTACACATGACAACGGCCACTTTATCATTTATATTCTGGTATCTGGGTATGTGAAAGAATAATATTATATTAAAATTTGTTCCAGAATTGATGATATAATTAGCGAATGAAGAAAATTATGTTAATAATGTTTATATACGTTGCCTAAAAATGATGTTTCTCCGTAACATATATAGGATTGTTGCAAAGAAAATTGATAAATTGAACGAACTTACCTGAAGTTTGATTGCAATTATGCTGTCTCGTCTGGGTGAATAGTTGTAGTGCGTTCCATTCCGCAATCTCCAACAGGCGATTTTAAAGAAAGTAAAAACGCGTGCGTTGTCCGCTCCTGGCTGGACACACTCCGCACATCGCGCCTCCTAGGCTCTTCATTTTTTTTAACGCTGACAAATCTGCTTAAGGGTAAAAACAGGAGGGGTGGGAAAGTCCATCCAGACAAGACAGCATAATTGCAATTGAACTTAATGTAAGTTCGTTCAATTTATCATTTATGCAACGTCTTGTCCGGATGGATCATTGTAGTGGGTATTTTAGATGAGAGAATAATATATCAGTCATTAGAACATTTTAAAATTGTAGAATGTCACATGTGAGCTGGAAAAAATATATTCAGAAAAGTAAAGAGGCGTTTGTAAGAATTATGGAAATGATGTTGACTGTCTTAAAATTGTATGGTTACATTAGTAATATAATAACACAATTTTTCTTTTTAATTTATATGTATAACAAATCTTCTTTCTGAAGAAATTCTGTTGAATCTAATCCTTTTAAAAATATTTTGCTATTAATATAAGAATAGAACGTTATCTCTCTGCAGATGAAATGAAATTAATGTATGTGTGCTTCCACCATGTATGCCGGAATTCGATGTACAATGTCCTTACGTGACATTCGTGCCGTCAACTTTACTTTGCGGAGATGATTTCGTGATCAGTATTATTTTACAAAATATCTTTGAGAGCGTAACAGCAAATCTATTTCCGATAGCAAATTTCGAACATCTGTTGTTTAAAAGTTTTAGTACTTTCATTTATAGAACAATCATACATATTATATTCGGCGAAGAAACGAAAAAATATCTGGAAGCGAAAAGCATTAACGATATGGTATATTATTAATTTTGCTTGGTTAAAAGAAGTAAATATAAATTAAATATATTAATTAGTGTACGCGTGCATACACGTATGCATTCTTCACAACGATTGCATCATTTTCTGAAACTGTATTACTGTTACAGATAAAACTACATAAATTGATACAAATACCTTTAGCACCGAGATTGATATGTATTTTAACTAAGAATATCATCAAGTATGTGTTGTACAAAAAAGGATATTTGTTTTGGGATTATTTATGACATGTCTTAGGATTCGAAGAAGATTCCAAAGAATTTATTAGACGTTATATAGTCATACACACACAAAAAAGATCGATTATATTGACTGAAACTCTTAAGAATAGTTTGTCGCATCTTTTTAATGCTGAAAACCTGTAACATATTTTTTTACAAATAAGCTAGAATTCTTACAATTTTAATTTATTTAACGAATATCATTTTTATGTTGTTGCTAGGCATTAAAGTCTATAGACTGGAATATGTGGTTTTATGAAGTAAGACTACCACATTACAATTTGTATTCCGATAGGATGATGTATTGTCACTTTCTTGCGGATCAATATATGACAACACAAACAAAAGAAATGTTTCTTATGACTGCTAAAGTGAACGAAATGTCTACTCTTGGAAGATAGAATTTTTATCTTATTTACAGGCATTACCTACGGCTTTGCCGATCAACAAGTTGCGTACACTCCGATTTGCATTTCTGAAATATCAGATGATTTGTGAAATATGATGAATATGCTTGTCTATTCAGATTATTTTACAATTGTATATAATGCATACGAATCTCACAGGTTTCTTTGACTTTGCTTGTGCAACAAAAGTCGTTGGATGGCAATGACTAATCAGGCTTTAGGATTTGCTTGTGAATATTGTATGCCAAAGTATGCTTGCTCAATATTCCGCGATTTGTACGACTGGACAGAGGCGCGTCATTTGGCCATCTTATGTTTTAAGACGAAGTACGAGAAAATGCTTCCCGAAACCGTACAAAAATTGGAATTCATTCTTCAATTTAAATTGAGCAGTATGCTGTGATTGCATGACAAATAATATATAATAACTAGAAGATGATATATAAAATCAAAAACAATTCTGTCAAATAAATTTCACCTGATTGACGCAAGGTAGTTAGGTACCTTGTTAATCTTCTATAAAATAATAATGAACGTTAGCTCTCATATACATCTTTAAAAAAGAATTAAAGGAAATAAACTCACTCAACATATGTTTAAATATATCTTTAAAGCGTATGTATTATGTAGAAAGTGTACTACAAAATTTTTGTATAATTTTTGGTTTGATGTGAGTGTCATCAGTATCTTTAAATGAAATATTATTTGAATACCATTTGAAACATGTATCTGTTCTTTTAGCTATATTGCTTATAATAGCAATAAAACAATAGGTAAAACACGAATTAGCTTTAGAAAATATTTTATTATATTGGAGCTATTATACCTCACATAATAATCAATAAACGTTTTTCAAAATTTCTAACGCTGAACATTAATATTAAAATTTATATTTACACACTTCACTATATTTATTTTAATATTTTTATTATAAGTCGTGTTAGAAAATTTATATAATTTTTATATAATTTAAAAAATCCGCGTGCAATCTAATAATAAATCCACAAAGGATGTTTTTTAAGAAATTCTCGCATTTCGCTATTATCACGCATTTCTTGATCGAAAGTGCATTCCCATTTTTCCGTCACCAAGTATCCCCGTTGTCAAGTCGCCATGAAGTCGCAAGAGTTTTTTCGTAACGCGAGTCAATTGTGTCTCCCCCGGGTTGATGCTAGCAAAAGTACACTATCGAGATTTAACGGAAAGCAAGATGTACACCTAAGCCAGAAACAACCGTGGAATTGCAACACGTGACGTTGCGAAATCAACAAAATGTCTCATCGGATCGCGATAGAATATGAACTCTCGCACCCCGCAGTAAGGACAGTGCATGGACATATTGTTAATCGAAGCGCACATTTCGCAAATTTGTTGAGTTGCGCAAAATGTCGGCACATGTTTTTTTACGGTTACCGTACCTTTGAGCCTCTCGTCTTGTCGCATTTCGAAATCGTAGAAGACGAATGCTACCTGCCCCTTCTATATTTGCGAGTAAGCTCGTCCGATCCAGCGTTATCAATACCACTTTTGCCCTTTGAGTGGGAAATATCCACTATCGTTATCACCGCTGACAATGATTTGACATCGAAATCTACTACCATTGCTAAAAGGATGCATATAGCACAAATGATTTTTCGGTTGCGACAAACGACATAATTTACAATAGAAAGTGCCACATTTGTGTTCCTCATTAGATTTAATTACGTGTCTACATTCTTTGCAAAATCGTATAACGCTACAAATACTAGCGAGTGATCTATCGTCGTACGATTTTTTACTGCGATGACACTCAAAACACGTTGCACCGTAAAACGTTCAGTTACAAACGTTGCATTTTACGAATTGTGTCTCATGAAAATTACACGACGGTACAGCAAACAGCGAGACTTTTATTTGAGCAGCGGTGTCTATTAGGTCTTTTATTACGACAGTCCACGTTGCACGTTACGCAATAATCATGAATACCAGCGGCGGTTCTTAAATTTAAAATAAGGTTGTAATGACATGAATCCTCATAATACATAATATTTAAACGCTGCAAGGACACGTTTGAGAGAGGCGAGTATCGCGGTTCCATCGTACAATGGTTTTCGCCGCGACCAAAAGTATTAAAATTATATACTACAATCGCGGTATCTTCGGCAGCGAGATAATATTGAAAGGAGATAATGTGGTTCGATTTCACGAATTCCACAGCTCTCTTTCAGTATTATTACACCGGCGTTCCTCGTTAATTGTAACGCTCATTCACACTGTAACAAAAATTTCGGGTTTCTTATCGCATTCCATTTTTCATGCAACTCTCCCGTATGTATGTTACCGCGTTTGCAATAAGTTCGAGCTACTACAAGGGCGTTAGGAAAACACAAGTTATCTGAGTTGTTTATTTTAGTAATCGGCGAATTAAATGAAAATCCTACGTAATCGCCTGGTTAACACGCTGTATTGCATACGCATGAATTTCATGAAACGCGTTTTCTAGTAATTGATAAATATTCGCATTTTTTGTTAACGGACGTATCATGCCTCTCTCCTAATTACCGCAAATCTCTTAAATCGACGCGTATTTTCGAACAGTAAATTTACATAATAAAAATTATTATCTCCCACCCCCGGCCTGATGTTGCTGCTGTTGCGGTTGCAATCGTAACTCCTCGTTTTATCGTAACTCCTCCTTCTCCTTTTCCTCTACCTTCTTCAGCTTCTTCTGTCTCAGGCAAAGCTGTTACGTTTCTTCGAGGCAATTTCCTCTTCGTCCCTCTATTCTATCACACCAGTGTCAATTTTGGTAATATTCTGCGAGAACAAAGATAAACTCGCTCTTTTTGTCCACCACTTCTTTGTACTCTTAAAAATGAAAAAAAATTATTATTACAATACTAATTATAAAAAGACTACATTTATTACTACTTATTACTATTACTATTACTTATTACTATTTATTACTACATTTATTACGACTAAATTTATTATTACTTTTATGTTTGGATGTAATCTTTATGTGACTACCCGCGTAATTATAAAACATGGAAATAACCTACCTAACAAAATTCATTCTTAATTCACTTTTCGTTAACATTCAGATGAGTAACTAATCTCTAAACTTCTAATAAAAGAATCAGAGAAATTTGAATTTATTAAAGATGAATTTATTAAAGATGAACTTTGCATAAAAATTTAGAAAAAATAAAGTAACGTCGTTCCTTTTTCCACGAGGACCGATTCCTCGGTTTCTTCCTCTTCTGCTTCTTCTTCTTCACTCCGGTCTTGTACGTCCTCCTTTTCCTCGTTTCCTTCTTCATCCAGCATCTTTTCTTCTGGTTCTTCTTCTTCTTCACTCTCTTTCTCTTCTGCTTGTTCTTGCAATTGTGCCCTTCCTAAAATACTTAATATTTTAATTAGTATTCTTTATAATTAGTATTTGTTATCTTATGAAAAAATCAACATATATTTTTATTGCGTGTAAACTTACGAGCTAGTCCTGGCTCAGATCTTGCGTCTTCTTTCGCTGGCCGTTTTCGCGAGGGAGTCACTACAGCCAATGGCATGAAATTCTCGCTGTGAATAATTAATAATGATAAAATATTTAAGCCTTATATCATAATTGAAATGTATAATGTAAAATTTGTATTATTTTTAAATAATTACCTGTTAACTGGTTCCTGCCATGATTAGCGATTAAACGCTACATGACCACCCACCCAGTTAATACTTCGATTAGACTCAGGTTATTTAATTCTTCCCTTTAGAGAAAAATCTTCATTTTTTTCAAAAATCGGTCGAACATTTACATTTAATTTTCTTAGAAATAAAAATACTAAAAATCTTATTTAAACATAAATGATTACAACTTGCACATGTAAACTTCCTACCTATTTGTGTGCGATGTTCAGAGAGAGTGAACTGATGCAAGAACAATCTTCGCCAAGTACAAGAGATAAAATAAGTATCACGTATACATTTTATTTCGAAATGGGCAAGACGTGGTAGAAGCACGCATATATCGTAATCTTTGGTCTTGGAATATCGTTTTAAAGGTAATAACAAAAAAAATAACAACAAATACAAAGGGAAAACTGTATTAATCCACAATGTAAAATTTATAAATTTAAATAAACTAATATCAAAACATTTTTAGTTAATATTTTACCCCAGAAATAAGAGCCATACAAACTTTCAGCAATCTGCAACATGCTTTTAATCATGATTCGAAGAGTATCGGTATTTTTTAAATAATTTTTTTTTATTTAAAGCAAGAGACTCTGGATATGTTTCATATTCAATTTAAATTTTACATCTAAAAATATAATATTATGGATATATTACATTCTCACATTAAAAATGTTTTAGTAACTGTATTTTTCTAATATTATCTTCTAATAATATTCACGTAAAATTAATATTTAGACTAAACACAAAATACTCTTTTAATATAACAATTTATCCAATAAAAAAACCAATGCAAATTCTGAACTTTTATGATAAAGAAACTTTTAACACTTTTAATACTTTATATAATAATTTTAAATAATTATTCTCTTTATGTTGAATTTATGATTTTTTTATATTAAGAACGGATATATTGCTCCTTAAAATTAATTTAACAATCCATAATTTAATATTTCGTAAAATTAATTTAACAATCCATATACTATTCTACACTTTTAAATTAAATTTGATTGATATATTGCGCAATCACAAATTTTAAGTGCGGTATAAAATACAAGGATTGTGAGCGTCGCATGCGTTGAAAATTGTATGTGAGAATTTAAAGAAAAAGGCAAATATATGTAGTAGCATATAATAGAAAAATACAATATACATAAAATATAATAGAAGAGGATAGAAGCAGAAAGATAATGATAACGTTTCTCCATCGAGATTTCAACATTGAGAATTTGTATCGTAATATCTTCGTTTTCAGATTACGTAGAGGAAAAATAATATACTTATTTAATGTATAAATCAAATCCAAGTAATTGATTAAAATGAAAATAAAAATTTGATTTAATTGTTCTTGAGATCTAATAATTTCATTACTTACAATTAACCGACTCGCGTATACATACACGGAGCGGTCTCGCGCTACACGTTTTTAAATTGTAAACAATAATATCCAGTTAAAGTTTTCCTCGATAAAGTCAATAAAGATATTTGATTTTGAATAATATATATAAAAATAATAATAAAATAAATAAATAATAATAAAATAATAAAATAAATAAAAATAAAGTAAGTAATAAAATAATAAAATGATAAAAAAAAATAAAAAAACATTAAAATACACATAAGCGTGTTTTCTACTGTAGTTATTTTAAATAAAAACAGAATAGCTCAAAAAGTTAGAATTTTTAATTATTAAAATAAATATCACCACACACATAGGTCTCAGTGATCGAATTGACTCGCTCTGGATAGTCGGACAGTTTCAAGTTTAAAATCTGGTTCAGGTGTAATTTTTTGTAATAAATTCTTTGACAATAATTCTATTGTATATAAATGTTTATTAGCAAAAGTAAAATTTAATTAATTGACTTAAGTATATAAATTTACTACTCTAACGCTGTAACAGAAAGCTATGTGTTAAGACCGACAAATAATCGGCGTGCAGTCGAAGCTACCGAGCTGGTAAAAGTATACAATATTACAAAAATATTATTAAACAACCAAGATCCAATTAGAACTTCTTTAGTAAAAAAATGGGTAATTATTTAGAATAGAGGACCACCCTCCGATGACCTTGACCTTGATGTTTTATCGAATTGACGAGACGACTTCGACAGATCTGCTAATTCGAATTAATTGTCGCTCTGAGACAATACATTAAGATTTAATAAACTGTCACACGTACATTATTTATAATACTTAACATTTTTAATATACGTAATATATAATACTTAATTAATGGTATATATCGTTATTTAATTTTCATATGAGTATTGCAAATTAATGATGAATCACGTGGCCCAAAAGTTGCGCTCGGTAACTGCATCGAGAAGCGCGATTTTCTGAACTGAGTCTTCTTTACAAAAGGAAGGAATTGGCCAGACGGGTCGAATATATTGAAACTTTATTAACATTTTTCTCGATTTTTTAATGCTAATATATTTAAAATAAATTATCGATCACATATTAAATTTACGTACTAATACAATTTCGTAAGTACGTGAATCCAGTTCATAAATGAAGAAACCCTAGTAAACACTCCAGGTAAATTGCTAGGGCAAAATGCGTCTCCGTAACTCACAATACCGACTTGAAGGTCCTGGTCATTGTGTCTTATAACAAGAGGGCCACCACTGTCTCCCTAAAAATAAAGTATCAAACAATAAAAACAAATCAATAGAGTAAACAGGTCAAATATGTCAAGAATGTTAGCAATTAGATGACATTCAAATTAAAAAATTAAATATATCAAATTTATTATAATTAAAAACATAAGTGAAACGTTTCGACTTCACGGAGTCTTCATCAGCACAAAAAGAACGTTTAAATTATAACTATAAACAATTAAATTCTCCTGTCAATACATTATTTATAACGAGCGGATTATATTTTCTAATATTTACAAGATCAAAAAATAAATTTACAAAAGACATACTTCCGAATTTTATTCATTAAAGCTGTCTAAAACGATTAAGGATGATTTATATTGCGCGTAAAATGTCTCATTTATACTTTGTAATTTATTTTGTAGTTTCTTATTGTGTAATTCGTTTTATATTATTATAACTTCATTATTTTACCTGACAAGCATCTCGCCCCGTTCCTGCAGCCGTGCAAATGTGTTGATTGTTGATGAGCCAGGATTGCTTGCATACATTATTGTCTATAATCGGCAACGTGGCGTACTTAAGTCTTACCGTACCTGAGCTAATCGTCTGATCTCTTCCCCAACCGATTATATAAGCATTCTTGTTTACAAGATTTTCAGTGTTATAAAGAAGTTTTATGGGCTGAACAGTGCCTAAAATAGGGAAATAATTAACAATATTTACACATTTATTATAATTAATGAGTACAACAAAAAATCAATAAAATAATAAATCAATTTAAAATCAATATTGATGTAAATGATATATGTTCGTAATATTTTTTTTGTAATTTAATAGTTTGTAGTATTTTTTTATCAAAGATTATAAAAGGAGATACACAATATGATTTTTTTATTTTATCGAATCTCCTTTCCACATTTGTAAGGTTATTTGTTATTCAAGTCGTTATTAACTTTATTTTCCGTTGTATAGTTAAATAATGTCGACATACGAACAGACGTAAAAAAAAAGAAAGGAGAAATATTAATGTAAATGTACTTACTGGAAAAAGGGATATCCTGCGGCATATGGAGTAAGCCAATGTCGTTGTAACCCTGTGTGTATTGGGGATGTGCAAACGCCTCAGTTGTAATCATTGATACGCCAGGGCCTTCAAGATAATCATATTTAATGCCAGACTTATCTATCGTACCGAAAACTACGAAAAATTTTCGTGGGTATTTTTCTACGCAATGGCTGGCTGTGAGAACCCATCTTTTGGATAAGATCGAGCCACTGCATTGCCCGATTAATCCGTTGCCCAAGAATTGATGCACCACTGCCATGTACGGAAAGTCTCCGACATTCGCATACGTTCCGCCCGCTATTTTAGTCGTTACTCTATCTATCGTTTAAGAAAAATGTTAGTGTAAATGTTAGCGTGTAAACGAAAATAGCAAGACAATCATCGTCGCTTTAATAAATGTATTATATGAACAAAAGTCATGTAAAATTACCTTATTTAATTAAATTATTTAGATATTATGTTATTGTAGTCATTAGATTGGAAATTAATGACGCAACTATATTCGGATTTTATTACAAAACAAACTTTCATTTGATGTAGACAAAAATAATGTAAATTTACAGCAAGAGTAATCTTCAAATTGTATATTGATAAAATTAACAAAAATTTTTTAAATTTTTATTTTTGCTGACCGTGACTATCCGTGTCAATAACAGCATCATCGTGATAATCGTACTTGACGTTTCTAGATGTGATGAGTTCATCAGAGCGATAACTATGAATGTATTGGCACACACATGTTGTCAAGCTAATTAGAATACACAGAAATATCTTTGCACTTTGTAGGCTCATGGTAGACTGTTTATTAGCACCGTTCATCGATGATATACTAATTCTAAAACTCAATATTTTTTTATGGATTTTTGGTAATCCATACGCTTTGAGAGAAGAGACTCACCTTTTTTTGACCGGAATAGTTCTGCTTTTTTTATATACTCTTTGTCAAACCATTTTTTTGAATGATGTTAAGTGTCTTTTTTGTATTGATTCTTTTTTATCTTGACATAAGTGTTGTTATCTTCTAAGTTCTAAAAAGTCCTTATCTAATGCTATCGTAACGCTTCCTTTGTCAGGACGAGTAAATCTGAATTCTGGATGTTTTCTTTCAAAATCCAACGTATTTTATTTCAGAAAAAAGTCCATTTAGTCTATTAGAAAAACACATAAAAAACTTATGTCAAACACTTATGTCAAGATTTTAAAAAATCTTATCAATAACATAGAAAAGACACTTAACATCACTCTAAAAAGATGGTTTGACAAAGAGTACATTTAAAAAGCAGAACTATTCCGGTCAAGAGAAGGCGAGTCTCTTTTCTCAATGCGTACGGATTACTGAAAATCCAAAAAGAGAAATTGAATTTTAAAATTATTATATTGTCGATGAATGGTGCAAATAAACAGTCTAACATGAGTCTGGAAAGTGTATAGATATTTCTGTGTATTGTAATCAGTTTGACAACATGTGTGTGTCAATATACTCATTGTGATCGTCCTAAGTTCATCATATCTTAAAACATCACATACATTTATCTATGTCGTTATTGACACGGATAGTTACGGTGAGCAAAAATAAAAATTTTTTAAATTTTTGTTAATTTTATCAACATACAATTTTACGCTTGCTGTAAATTTACATTATTTTTGCCTACATTAAATAAAAGTTTGTTCTGTAATAAAATCCAAATATAGTTGTGTCATTAATTTGCAATCTAATGACTACAATAACATAATATCTAAAAATTTATTTAAATAAGATAATTTTATATATGACTTTTGTTCATATAATACTTCTATTAAAGCGACGATGATTGTCTTGCTATTTTCGTTTACACACTAACATTTACACTAACATTTTTTTTAAACGATAGACGGAGTAACGATTAAAATAGCGGGCGGAACGTATATCGGACGAATGTCGGAGACTTTCCCTACATGGCAGTGGTGCATCAACTCTTGGGCAACGGATTAATCGGGAAATGCAGTGGCTCGATCTTATCCAAAAGATGGGTTCTCACAGCTGGCTATTGCGTAGCAAGATACCCACGAAGATTTTTCGTAGTATTTGGTACCATTGACAAGTCTGGCATTCAATACGATTATCTTTATAGTCCCGGTGTATCGATGATTACGACTGCGGCATTTATACACTCGTAATACGCAGAGAGTTACAACGACATTGCCTTACTCCATATGCCACAAGATATCCCTTTTTCCAGTAAGTGTACAGACATGTACATTAATACTTTTCCTTTCTTTTTTTGAACCTATTCGTATGATGATGTTATTTAACTATTCAAAGGAAAATACACGGAAAGTTAATAACGACTTGAATAACAAATAGCCTTACAAATATGAAAAGAAGAAATAAAATAAAAAATCATATTGTGTATCTCCTCTTATAATCTTTGATAAAAAATACCACAAACTATTAAACTGCAAAAAAATATTACAAACGTCAATATTGATGATTTATTTTATTTATTAATTATAATAAATATATTAATTATAATAAATATGTAAATAGTGTTAATTATTTCTCTATTTTAGGTATTGTTCAGCCCATAAAACTTGCTTATTACACTTAAAATCTTGTGAACAAGAATGCTTACATAATCCGTTGGAGAAAAGAACATATGACTAGCTCAGGTACGGTAAGACTTAAGTACGCTACGTTGCCGATTATAGGAAATAACGTATGCAAGCAATCCTGGATCAGCATCACCGACCAGCACATTTGCACGGCTGCAGAAACGGGGAGCGAAACTTGTTAGGTAAAATAATTATAAATAATGAGGTTATAATAATACAAAACATATTACACTATAAGAAACTACAAAATAAATTACAAAGTATAAGTGAGACATTCTGAATATGAATCATCTTTAATCATTTTAGGCAGCTTTAATGAATAAAATTCGAAAGTAAGTCTTTTTGGTAAATTTATTTTTTTGATCTTATAAACATTAGAAAATATAATCCGCTTGTTATAAATAATAACAAATCAATAAAGTAAACAGACCAAATATGTCAAGAACGAGCTAGCAATTATGTTAGATGATATTCAAATTAAAAAATTAAATATAACGAGTTTATTATAAATAAAAACATAAGTGAAACGTTTCGACTTTACGTAATCTTCAGAAGCATGCAAAAAGAACATTTAAACTGCAAACAATTAAATTCTCCTGTCGATAGATTATTTATAATAAATTCGTTATATTTAATTTTTTAATTTGAATGTGATCTATTTGAGCTATGCTAGCTTGTTGACATACTTGACCTGTTTTTACCCTATTAATTTGTTTTTTTTAATACTTTATTTTTAGGGAAAGGCCACGGCGGTGGCCCTTTCGTTATAAGACAAAATAGACAGGACTTTCAAGTTGGTATTGTGAGTTACGGCGACGCATTTTGCCCTAGCAATTTACCTGGAGTGTATACTAGCATTCCTTCATTTATGGACTGGATTCACGCATATACAGGATTGTATTTTTACGCAATTTAATATATGATCAATAATTAAAATTTAAATGTATTACATTAAAAAATCAAAATAAAATTTTTAATTTTGCATTAAAAATTGTTATAAAACGATAAAAAATGTATATGTGTAACTGTCGCAAATGCTTGCTTTGTCGCTAATATATATGATGATAATGAGGTCGAAATGTAATAAAATATAGATGGAATGTCTCAATTATCATCATCAATCAAGTGAATAGAGAATCAAATTTATTCCCAGTCAAGCGATTTTTGCAAACACGGTGCATTCCTTTATCGCCTGAAACCACTGTATACATAAACTCTTTGAAAATTTTGCTTAAAATTTTATTATAAGAATACGTCTGCGCAAATCAGTTTTAATTTAATTAACAGAAGAACTACATTTGTCTCAAGAAGAATATATAGACAAAAACGCCTGTATCAAACCAGCAAAATCTCAATGAATATAAGGATTCTCCATCAGTAGACAAATTATGAGGCTCGTTGGAAGTTTAATGTATCTCGCAGTGAGCACAAGACCGGATGTTTTATTCGCGATGTCGCACTTTCACAGTATTGTAAAGATCTAAGGAAGATTTACTTAGAAGCAGTAAAAAGAGTTTATCGATATATAAAAGGAACCAAAGGGTACGTTTTAAAATTCGATAGACGAAGATTAGAACTACGTACCGATGGAAGCTGGAATACTACAGCAGATGCTAAATCTTATGTTGGATACGTAAAAATGGGCAACAATTTGATATGCTGGAGAAGTCGAAAGCAAAGCCTAGTGACAATGTCTACATGTGAAGCTGAACTCATTGCTATTTGTGAAGGAACAAGGGAGATTGTATGATAATTTGTTAAGCAGTCTGAATATTTCAGGAAAACCGGAGATTCCGTTACTATACATACGGATAACAAAGCGAGATAGGATTCAAAAAAATAATATAACTAATAAGTAATAGAACAAAGCATGTTAACAGAATTTATTATTTTATTCGAGATGAGGTAAAAAAATAAAAGATTAGATCTACTGCATATTCTCACCGAGCATATGAAGGCTGATATCTTAACAAAAGGATTACCAAATGATAAGCATTTATTTTGTACTAACAGTTTAAATTTGCAAGTTGAGCAAATAAGTGGCGTTCCAAACAGTGGAATTGAGAGATATTTGTCCATGCACCGATAAGTTGATTGTCGAAGAAAGGATAAGCGAGGACATTAACAGGATTAGCTGATTTTCATTTTTCTTTGGGTTGTTGCGCCCTCCTGGTACGGTCACGAACGCATCATCGATGTATGCTCTCGAACACATCATTGATACTTTGTATCTTTTGTAAAATATAATTAAGTGTATTATACCAGAAAAGTTCCACAATGCTTACTAACCTCCAACAATAATTAATTTACTAAAAATCAGATGAAGGTCAACCTAATTTTAATTAAATATTAGGTGTACAAAAAAGTTCTGAGCTTTTTTTTGTAAAATTCAATCTTTATTCAAAAACAAATAAAAAAATATTAATAAGCGAAATATTCCCCGTTTTGTATCAACGACCATTTGCCATCTTTCGGGTAGTTTGCGAATTCCTTGACGATAGAAGCTCAGCTTCGAAGCGATAAAGTCATCATGCATTTTCGTATCTCTTCAAATCTCACGAAATGTGTATCAGTCAAATGATGCTGCAGCGACCGGAATAGGTAGTAATCGGAAGGCGCCATGTCTGGGCTATACGCCGCGTGCGGAAGAAGTTCCCAGCCTAACGCAAAGATATGCTCCTGAGTCACTTTCGCAACATGTGGTCGAGCATTTGAAGAGAAAGGAGGGAGAAAAGAAGAAAGAGATAGAGAGAAGAGAAGAAGAGAGAAAAAAAAAGGAAAAAGGGATAGGAAGGAGAAAAAAGGGGAGGGAAATTTAAATATAAAGGGTTCATTTATTTTAATCTTAACAGGCAAATATTTCGAAAATTTGCAATTTGACAAAAAATTTTTCTATTTTAAATAAAAGTTGTATGGTGTAGAGAGATGTAAAGATCAATTCAATTTTTACTTTTTACGCAATATGATCTTTCATTAATACAAAAATAGAGTTTAAGACAAAGTTTCGTATTGTGTAAAAAAACCATATAATTTTATTTAATTAAAATTAGGTTAACCTTTATCTGATTTTAAGTAAATTAATTATTATTAATTGCTTTTAATATTCACCTTCGATCGATTAACGGTACCTACTCCACAGTTGTATAATTTTGAGGAAGTATCTGCTAGTTCAATAAAAATTTTATGTACGTGACTGCCGCAAGTGCTTACCTTGTCGCTAATATGTAAAGATAATAATGATGTCAAAATATACTGAAATATAGAAGGAATGTCTCAATTATCGTCATCAATCAAGTGAATACTTCATAAGGAATCAAATTTATGCCCAATCAAGCGAATTTTGCAAACGCGGTGCATTCCTTTATCGCCTGAACATCTGAATCCCCCTCTCCCCTCTCCGAAAATTTGCTTACACACTTTGATTTCTCACCCAAACAATCTTTTGTCATGGCGCAACTTCTTCCATCTCTCCGTCGTGTTTTTCCCTCTCCTCTCACCTCTGTTTTCTTTTCTTCCCGCCTTTTTTTATATTCTCGGTTCTTACTTTTCCGCTGTTTTTTGATTTTTTTTCCTTCCCTATTTCCTCTGTTTCGTTCCTTCCTTTATTTGTTTTCCTATCTTGTTTATCTCTTGTTTTTTTATCTGTTTTTTTTCCTTTTTATCCTTTTTTCCTTTTTTCCTTTTTATCTCTTGTTTTTTTATCTGTTTTTTTTCCTTTTTATCCTTTTTTCCTTTTTTCCTTTTTATCTCTTGTTTTTTTATCTGTTTTTTTTCCTTTTTATCTGCACAATGCATTATTTTTTTGAAGTAGAAATTTTATACTATCTCTCAGAAAGCTTGCATATATTCGTAGTGTAAAGTTTATTCCAAATGAAACAAATTTATAAATTCTCTGATTTACTCTTTTATTTTTTCTTGTTTCCTTCTCTTTTCTTTCGTTTGTTTTTGTTTTTTTCCCAACGGGTTGTTTGTTTGGTTGTAAGGGGGGGGGGGGTGGGGGGGTGGGGGTGGGGTAAAATGTCGGGGGTCGGCTGGGGGGCAGGTGGGGGTCGTGGGGTGCTCTTTATGTTTTTTAATTCTTGTTATTCGTTCTCTGTTTTTTTTCCCTTTTTTTAATTTTTGTTTTTCCCCTATCTTTTTTCCTTTTTTCTCTTTTGTCCTTTTTTTTTTCTTTTTTTTTTTTTGTTTTTCCTTTTCGTTTTCCTTCCTCTTTATTTTTTTCTTTTTTTGACCTTTTTTTTCTTTTTTTTTTCCTCCTCTTTTTTCACTGCTTTTTTTCTTTCTGATTTGTTTTTTTATCCCTTTCCTCATTTTTTTCCTCTTTTCTCTTCTTTTTTATTCCCATCTTTTTCTTTTTATATTCTCTCCTCGTCACTCTCTTTCTTGTTTTTCCTATCTTGTTTATCTCTTGTTTTTTTATCTGTTTTTTTTCCTTTTTATCCTTTTTTCCTTTTTTCCTTTTTATCTCTTGTTTTTTTATCTGTTTTTTTTCCTTTTTATCTGCACAATGCATTATTTTTTTGAAGTATTTTATACTATCTCTACTTTTTTTTCCTTTTTTTGCTTTCATCTTCGTATTTTATTTTACATAACGCACCCCTGTTATGGTTCTCTCTTTCTCTCTCCCTTCTTCTTCCCCTCTTTCTCTTACTTTTCTCTTTCTTTTTCCTTCTCTCTTCTCCATCGTATATTTTTTTTTTTATTTTTATTTCTTGTATTCTTTCGCTTTGATTTTCTCTGTGATGTTTCTGTTATACCCGTTTCTTTTATTAATTGATCTATCTCCTCTTTTTTATTTTCTTCTTCTTTTTTTTCTTTCTTTTAAGTTTTTCCCTCCTCTTTTTTTTTCTCTTTTTTTCTTCTTCCTCCTCTTCCTTCGACGCTCATTTTATTCTTTTGTTTTCCTCTCATACTAGGTTTTTTTTTTTTTTCCCTTTTTCTTTTGTTTTTCTCGTTTTGGTTTTTTTTCTTTTTCTATTTGTCTTTTTTTACTCCTTTTTTCTTTTTTTCCTCCTTTTTTATATTTTTTTTTTTTTTTTCGCTCCGTTTTTTTTTTGTTTTTTTTTTGGTCTTTTTTTTGTTTTTTTTCCTCTCTTTTTTTTTTCCTCTTCTTCTCTCTTTTTCTGTCTCTTTTCCTTCCTCTTTTCCTTCCTCTTTTTCCCGCCCTATTTTTATCCTTTTTTCTTTCCGCCTTTCTTTTTTTTTTTTTTTTTTTTTGTTTTGCCTTCTTTTTTTTCTTTTTCTTTTTTTTCCCTACTTTTTCCTTCCTTTCCTTCCCTTTTTCTGCGTTTTTTTTTCCTTTTTTCATTTCTTACTTTTTTTCCTTTTCCCTTTTTTCTTTCCTTTCCTTTCTTTTTTCCCTTTCGTTCTTTTTTTGACCGTTCTGTGTCCTCTTTCTTTATCCTCCTTTTTTTTTTTTTTTTTTGTTTCTTAGTTCTTTTCCTCCTTTTTTGTTCCTATTCTCGTTATCTTATCCTCTTGTTCTTTTGTCATCTTCTCGTTGCCTTTTTTTTATTTTTCCTCTTTTACTATTTTTTTTTTGGTCATTCTTTTCGTCTTTTTTTTTTTGATTCTTTCTGTTTTTCTCTTTTTTTTTTGTATTTTTTGTCGTTTTCTTTTTTTTCTTTCCGTCTTTTTTTTTGTTCCCTCTCGTTTACTCTTTCTCCTTGTTTTTTTTTTTTTTTCTCTTTCTCTTCTCTTTCCTCTTCTGTTGTTCCGTCCTCTTTTCTCTCTTTTTTTTTTCTTTCTATCCTCCTCTATCTTGACGTTTCCTTCGCTTTTCTTTTCTTTTTTTTTTCCTGTTTTTTCTTTTTTCTCCTTCTTCCATTGTTTTCCGCTTTCCTTTTCATTCCTATTTCGCTTTTTTCACTTTCATCCTTTTCCCTTTCCTGTTCTTTTTAACCCTTCTCTTTTTTTTCCTTCCTCTTTTTTTTTTTCCTTCCATCATTTCTTCATTTTTTTTTTCTTTTTTTTCCATCTGTAAACTGATTTTTTTATATTTTCCTATGACTAAAATTTTCATCTTTTTTTCCCTTATTTGTTCCTTTTTTGTTCCTTTTCCTTTCGCTTTTCCTCGTTTTTTTTTTTCTTTCTGTTCTCTTTTCCTTTTCACCGCTCTTTTCCCCTTTTTTATTCCTTTTCAGCTCTTTTTCCCATTTTTTTTTTTCTCGTTTCCCTCCTCGTTTCTCTTTTTTCCCCTCTTTTTTCCTTCTCTCTCTTGTTCTTCTCTTTTTTATCTTCTCTTGTTTTTTTTCCATTTTTCCTGCTTTTCTGCATCCTCTTTCCTTTTCTTTTTATTTTTTTTCCTTTTTGTATTGTTTCTTTTCTCTTTTGTTGTTCCTCTCTTTTCCTTTTCTCTCTTTTTCACTTTTTTTTTCTTTTCTTTTCCGCCCTCATTTTTGTTTCTTTTTTTTAACAATCCCGTCTTCGTTTCTTCGCTCCTCTTTTCCGAGTGCGTTTTTTTCTTTCCTCTTTTTTTTTTTTTTCCTAGCTCTCTTTTCTTTTCCTCTCTTTTTTCCTTTTTGGTCTTTTTGTTTTCGTTTTTTTTCTCTCTGTTTTCTCTCGTTTCTTATCTTTCTTTTTCTCTTTTGTGTTTTTTGTTGTTTTTTTGCTCTTGTTTTTTTTTTTCTGTTTTGTTTTTTTTTTTGCTCTGTTTGCTCTTTTCTTGCTTAGTTTTTTGTTCGCTTTTTTTTTATCTCGCTTGCTTTTTGTGCCTTTTTTTTTTTCCTTTCTCTTTTTTTTTTTTCGGCTCTATTGCTTGTTGTGCTTTGTTTGTTTTTTCTCCTCGTTGTGTGTACGTTCGTTTTTTTCTGTTTTCCCTCTGTTTTCGCTTGTCTTTTTTTGTTTGGTCTCTTTTTTCTCTTTATCTCTTTTGTTTTTTTTTTTTTGTGGGCTCTTTTTTGTTTTTTCTTTTTTTTTTTTTTGTTTTGATTCTTTTTTCGTGTCTTTTGGGTTTTTTTCTTGCACATTGTTTTTTTTTTTTTTTTTTCGCGTTGTTTCTCTTTTACTTTTTTTTTTTTTTTCTCTCTCTTTTTTCTCCCCTCCTCGTCCATCCTTATCTCTCTTTTGTTTCTTTCTTTTGTTCTCTCCTTCCTCCGTTTGTTTTTGTTTTTATCCTTTTGGCCTTTGTCCTCTTTTTTTTTTTTTTTGCCCTTTTTCTTTTTCTTTGACTCTCTACTGTGCTGTTTTGTTTGTGGTGTTCCTCGTGCGTCTCTTTTTGTTTTTCCCCTCACCCCTGTTGGTTGTTTTTATTTTCTTTGGGTTTTTTTCGTTTTTTTTCTTTGGCTGGTTCTCGTTTATCTCTTTTTTTTTGTGGTTATTGCGTGCGCGTTTACTTTTGTATTTGTTTTGTTGCCTCTTTTTCCTTTTGTGGGTTTTGGTCCATCTTTTGGTCTGCCATCCTTTCCTCGTTTTGGTTATCCGTTTTTTCACTTTTCCTCCTTATTCACTCGCGTGTGTTTTTTATTGTTTTCCCGAGTGGGGGCGGGGGTCCTCTCTCTTTTCCTTTTCCGGTTGGTTGGCCCTCTCGGGGCCGCGCCGGTTTCTGCTCGTTTGTGCGTTTCTCGGTGGGCCTCGGGGAGTTGCGGGGGGTGGGGGTCGCGGGGGGGGCTTGGCCTGGTTGGGGTTCCCTCGTGGGGAGGGTGGCGGGTTGTGGGTAGGCGGGGTCCCATTTCGCGGGGGGGCGGGGCCCTCGGGGGTCTCGCGGGTGGGTTGTTCGGGTTGGGGCGATTGCCGGGGGCGGGTGTCCCGGGGGGTCGTGTCTGGCGGTGCCTCGTGGTGGGCTCTCTTTTGCGCGGGAGGGTGGTGCTGGGGGGTTTGCGTGGTGTTGGATTGAGGTTTGCGGGGGGCGGGTGGGTGTGTCGCGGTGGTGATCGTGTCCTCCGTGGGGTGGGGCCCCGCTGAGGGTGGCAGTGGGGCGCTGGGGGGGTGCGCCCTCGGGGGTCGGGTCCGGGTGGGGGGGGGCCTTCGGGCCGGGCCTGGTTTCGGGGGTTCACGCCGTTTGCCTCGGCTCGTTTTGGTCGCCGTGTGTTGCCTTGGTTGGTTTTTCCTTGGGGGTTTGAGGCGGGGCCTCGGCCCTGGTGGGGGGGTGACCTGGCTCCGGGGTGTTGGTCTCTTTTCGCTTCTCCCTCCTCAGCTCGTTGTGCCCTCGGGCGTATTTCCTTCGTCCTCTTCCTCAAGCCATCCACCCGGTTTTCGCTGGGCCAGCCCAGCCCCGTGTCTCCCTTTTCCGGGCCCTTGCCCCCTGTGTTGCACTTGAGTCCTCCCTCAATGGCCATGTTCCTTTGTGGGGGCTGTTGCCTCTTTACTTCGCGTTGGGTAGTGGGTCCCGTGTTCGTGTTTGTTTGCTCTTTTTTTTCCTTTTTTTGTGCCTTTCTTTATTTTTTCTTTTCTTCCTTTTTGTTTTTTTTTTTTCTCTTATTTTTCATCATCTTCAATAAACATACATGTGTCGGTCGCTTTGAGTATCAGACTCATGTGAGTCGTTTTCAAAGTCTTATCAAGCTTTTTTTCCTTTCTCTTTTCCCATTTCTCTTCGCATTTGAATTTCCCTTTCGTTTTTTTTTTCTTTTCTTTTTTTCATCTTTTTTCTCAGTGGTCCTCTGTTCACCTCTTTTCTCTTTTTGTTTAGTTTATTTCGTTTCTTTTTTGTGTTTCCCTGTCGCTTTTTCTTTTTCCTCTCGTTGATGACTCTTTTCTTGTCTCTTGATTGGACCTCTTGGTTTACTCTTTGTACTCTTTTTTTTTGTTCCTCAACGTTTTGTTTCCGTTTTTTTGTCTTGGATCCGGTTTGTCCATTTCCCTAACCGCTTTTTTTCCCCTCCCCTTTTCTTTTCCTGTCTATCTCCTTTTTTTTTATTCCCTTTTTTCCTTCCTATATTTCCATTTTTCTTTGTTTTTCCTTTCTCTTTTCCCTATCTCTGAGTGGGCTTACCTCTTTCCCTCCGCGTTGCCTCCGGTTCTTTTTTCCATAATGGCTTGTCTACCTGCCTTCCTCCGTTTAGTCGCTTGTGGTGTGGGGTCTGCCCTCTTGTCGCCCCTTTTTCTAGCGCGTTGCCGTTTCCTCCTCTTTCCCTCTTTGCCCGGTATTTACCCTCCCGTTCTTTCCTCACTTTCTTCCCTCTTTTCTTTTTTCGTCTTTCCTCGTCCTCCTTGTGCCTCGGCTGCCCTCTTCTGATCTCTTTTCTTTGTCTCTCTTGTGTTCCGGCTCTCGGGTTCCGTTTTTGTCCTCTGCTGTTTCCCGACGGTCTGTTTTTTTTCCGTGCCTTTGTGGCTCTCTGTGTGTTTTACTCTGGTTTTCCTACTCCTGTGTGCTAAGTGTTGTCCCTCTCTTTGCTTGGTTCCTACTTCCTCTGTCCGGTTTTTTTTTTTATGCCTTGGGCGGGGTCGGCATGTGGGTGTGGCCGTCCGCTTCCGCTGGGGCTTGGCCACGTGTCCTTGGCTCTCTCTGGGTCCTCCTCTGGTCCTAGTTCCCTGTCCTCTTTTCATTGCTGTCGCTTTTTTTTCCTACGGTCGTTTTCCGGGTACCTTCGTTGGTGTTTCCTTCTCCTCTACCTTGTTATCTGGGCGGTCCTCGATGACCTCCACTCTATTTCCTATATTTTTTCTCGTTTCCGGTTGTTTGTGTGAGTTCCTCTCTGTTGGACTTTTTTGTTCCCTCGTTATCGTTTCCTACTCGTTTCCGCATCTTTATCCTACTCTTTTCGTCCGTCCCTCTTCTGTCTCTCGGATTCCTCTGGTGTGGGGCCTCGCTTTTCCGTTGCCTCGGATAGCTTTTGTGCGTTCCGTTCGGTTTCACGCATTCCTTGCCTCTTTTTGTTACTTCTAGACGGGGCGGTCCTACTGTGCGCCTCCGCTTTTCTCATGGTCTCATCGTGGCCCTCTTTTCCGCGCTTTTTCCTCCTCCCGCTCCTGTGTGTTTTCTTCCGTTTGCTCGTTTTTCCTCTTTTTCCCTGCTTTGTTTGGTATTCCTCTCTTTTTTTTTCCTCCACCTCTCTCTTTTTTCCTTTGATTATGATGGTCCTCCTCTCATCTTTGCCTCTTTTACCTCCTGGTTTCCGTTTTCCTTCTCCGTTGGATGTTTCTTGTCGTTGGCCTCTTTTTTCTGTCCTCTTTCTTGTGGGCCTGGGTGGCTCTTTGGTTATTATCGCCTCTTTCTCTGGTTGTTTTGCCTCTCGGTTTGGCTATTTCCCCTTTTTTCGGGTTGGGTCTCTCTGTTTCGAGGTGGGTAGGTGGGTGATTTCTTTACTCACTGGTCATTGTTTATTTTTATGTGCCGCATGTATCCTTTTTGCCGCGCTATGCCTTTTTCCGTCTCTTTGTCGTTTCCGCTTCCTCCCGCGTTTTTTCCCTCTCGGTTTGGTGGTGTTTGGGTTTGCCCTATTAGATGTATATCCTCGTCTGCGTCGGGTCCGCGTTTCTCGCATCTCGGGTGTTTGTTTCTTTTTTGATCCTGTGGCCGTTTCACTCCTTTTTTCCCTTTTCCGCGTGTCCTTTGCCTTGTTTTGGTCCTCCTCTTTTGTTCTCGCTTTTTTTCTTTATCCTAACTTTTTTTTCGTGTCCAGTTCCCTGGGGCACGTTTGTTTATTAGGTCTGCGCCTTTCTCGTTGTTTGGGTCCTTCCTTGTACCTCTGCCTCCGGTTTTCTTTTCCTCCTTATCCTGGGCGCGGGATCCCATTGGGGTTTGTCCCGCCTTGCCCTTCCTTTTTGCTGGGTTTGTCTGCCATTCGTGGCTTGTTGTGTCTTTTTTTCTCTCTTTTTTTGTATTTTGCACTTCCTCTTTGTTTTCCTCCCTCTTTTTGTCCTCCTGTGCTCTCTTTTGTCATTGTCCTTTTCTTATTTTTCTTTTTCCGTTCTCTCTTTGCTTCTACTTTTGTCTCCCCCGTTTCCGTTTTTTGCCTCCCCTTTGCCTCCCTTTAGGTTTCTCTCTTGCTGTATTATTTTTCTTCTCCTACTTCTATTTTTCACTCCATCTTTTTTATTCCGCTTCCTCTTTTTTTTTCCTTTCTTTTTGTCCTTTTCCCTCTCGTTTTTGTCTCCCCTTTTTGCCTCTTGTTACCCTTTTCCTTGGTTGTCTAGTGTTAGGTTTCTATGCCTGTCTCTCGTGTTCGTTTGCTTTATTACGCTAGTCTTTTCTTCTTTCTTTTTTTTTTTTCTCTTTTTTTTTCCGCCTCCTTTGTCCTTGTGGGCTCGTTCCTCTTGTGTTCCTTTTCCTTCCTCCTTTCCTTTTCCGACCTGGCTTTTTCGCCTCGGTGCGGTTTTGGGGGTTCAGCTTGCCTCCTTATGGGTCCTTTTACGCTGATTCCTCTTTTTCCTTTTCACCGTTTATTGCTTTCCTTTCTTTTGCTTTTTTTTTTGTCCTTCTCTTTTTTGCCTTCTTTTCATCGTTATCATTTTGTTTTCTACAGTCTGATCTTATTTTCTCGTTATTAAGTTTCCTATTTTTTTATTTACCTTTTTTCCTTTTCCTCTTTATTTCTTTTTTTTTATTGTTCCTCTCTTTTTGTCTCTCGTTTGTGGTCCGTTGGCCATTTGTTCCATTTTCCTGTCCTCTCCGCTTTTTCGTTCCTCCACGTCCTCTTTGTCTTTCCTTGTCGTCCTCTTTCCTCCTCCTTTTGTTCCTCTCCTCGTTTTTTGATTCGGTTGTCCCCTTTTTTGATTCTTCCATCTGCCATCATTTTTCTCTTCTCTTTGTTGGCTCTCGGTTGTCCTTTCTGTTTCCTCTCAGCCCTCTTGGGTGTCCGCTTTTATTTGCTCGTTTTCATTTCCGACTTGCACTTTGTTCCTTTTTTTTTTTTCGCCTTCCAACGTTTTCCCCGCTCCTCCTTCCCTTTCGCTCTACTTGTGTGTTCTTCCTTCTCTCTGTTTCTTTCGTTCTTTTTCTTCGCTTATTATCTTTTTTCCCGCTGGTCTTTTCCGCCCCGTTTCCTCTTTTCTCTGGTTTCTTTTTTCCAGACATTGTATATTTTTTTTTTTCCCAGCTTTTCCTCTTGTTTTGGTTCCTTGCGTTTCTTTCCTTTCCGACTCTCTCTCTTTCCTCTTCCGTTTCCCTTCCTTTTTGGTTCCCTTCCTCCTCTTTTCCTGGCTCGTGCTGGTTGTTTTCGCGCTTTTCCCCTCTTGTTATTATTGTTTGTATTTTTGTTCCCTTTTCCTTCCTTTTTTTTTTTTCCTCTGTTTTTTCACTTTCTTTTCCTTTTGCCGCCCGCGCTTTTTGCATCCCGGTCCTCATCATCCTTTATTTTCCCGCCATTTCCGCCTCTTGTTGTTGATTTTTTTTTCCTCTTTTTCACTCCTGTTGTCGCTCTTTTTCCGTTCTCGTCCTTTTTCCGTGTTTGCCTTTTCCCTTTTCCTCTTGTGTTCTTAATCTTTCCGCTTTCCCCGTACTTGTTCTCTCGCTGTTCCGTTTCCGCCTCTTTTTTTTCCTCTTTTCGCTTTCCGCTCCTTTCCTTTCTTTTATTTCTTTCTTTGTTCCTTTTCTTTTTTTCCGTTCTCGCGTTTTTTCTCGTTGTCACCTTTTCTTGCTGACTGGTGCCACTTTTGTGATTTCTATTTCCCTTTATATTTTTTGTATCCTCCCTTTCTCTCTTTTCTTTTTTTTTGCCGTTAGTGTTTTTTTTTCCGTTTCGCTGTTCCTTTTTGCTCCTTTTTTTTTTTTTCCTTTATTGTCCGCCGTGGTGTCCGTTTACTTTTGACCTCTTTAATATGTCCTGTTTTTTTGCCTAGTACCTACTGTCCTTTTGCACTCTTTTTTTTCTGCTTGTTCCCGCCCTCGGTCTCCTCCGTATTTTTTTTGCCGCTGTTTCCCTGCTGTTTTCGGCACGTCTGTTTTGCACTTTCCCTTGGTCCTTGTCCGTTAACGCTTTCCTTTCCCTTTTTCTGGTGGGGGTATTGTCGCACTGCTGCCTCCCGTGTTGTCGCTTTTGGCGGGTTGGGTTTAGCCTCTTTGTGGTGTTGTCTGCGGCCTTTTTTTGCCGCCCCGAGGTCCGATGGGTTTGCCTGGTTCCCCTCGCTTTGCGCGTTTTTCTGTTGTTCTCTCCGTCCCTTTCTCTCCTTTGCCGTTCCTTTCTCGTTTCCTCCCCTTTCCTCTCTGGCCATCGTTCTCGTTGGTGTGTCCTCGCCTTTTTTCTCTTTGCCTCGTTTCTTCCTCTTCCTCGGTGGCACCGCGTTTGTTCCTCTTTTGCCGCTTGTCGCGTTCCTTTCTTTTTTCTCTCGTTTTGTATTATGTGATTTCGTTTTCTCTGTTTGTTTGTGTCCTACTTTCCTACCCGCTGTCCTTTTCCTTGTTATATGCGATGCCGGGTGCCTGCGGTTTTGTGTGGTTGCCGGCGGTTCCTTTGTCGCGTTTTTCCTCTGTGTGGCCTCTCTCCGACAGTGGCCTCGTGTTCCCCGTATTTCGTTGTGCCTGGCGGGGTGCCGCTGTGTGCTTGTCCTGTCCCTTTTTCCCGCTGGTCCATGCCTTTATTTTTTTCGCCGCTCGGGCCTCGTGTGTTTTTCGTTTCATCT
>CABEGB010000167.1:0-55327 GCA_901521435.1 Crematogaster levior
GACCTAGGCGGCCGAATCTTTACCTTCATCTTCCCAGCAGGCGATGCCGTTGACGCTACGTTTGCAGCTTTTTTGTTGGTAGCTATACAGGTTTTAGCTTGACCTCCTGTTTGTTTGCCGACTGCAGCTGTTGTTGGTTGTGCTGCAGTCTTTTCCCTCTTTCCGCCTTTTTTGTTTGCAACCAGCGTCCATTCTCCGGTCACTGCTGTGGATGAAGAGGTAGCTGGGGCGGATTGTGAACCTCCTGTTTTACTCGGTTTACCGGCAGAATTTTTGACCGGTTTTGCCCCTTTCTTCGCAGTTGACGGAGCAGACTCAGCACCGCTCTGTACAGCAGTAACAGCTGCGTACGATTTGGTCCCGGTCTGTTGTGATTTCGCTGAGAGTTTGGGTTGTTGTTTACCCCCTGTCTTGTCTGCCCTGTGGGGAGGTCTGAAACGTTGTTTTGGCATCAGCCTCCCCTCAATTGCGGTAAACCTCGCGCCAATCATATTACTGACCTGCGATAGAACGGTTCGCGCTATCCTCTCCGTGATGTCATCGTTGATCTCCGATGACGGTGACGGCTTGACCCCCCTTGTGAGGTTCAGGGTCGCGGCTCTTGGGGCAGTGGATCCCCTTCGCCTTCTGATGTGTCCATCCCTGAGGAGGGTGTGGAAGAGAGAGGAGCCCTAGATTTTTTGCTGCTCCTCCTCATTCCTCCCACGATCTCTCTGAGGCTTTCCATTTCTTTTCTTATGGTGTTTAACTCCAATTTTAGATTCTCGTTCTCCCTCTCGAGACGTTCCACCTCCTTGTCTCTCGAGGTCGAAGCGAGTAACTCCATGGTGTTGGCTATGGATTTGGCCGTCTCCTTTAAGGCCTTAACATAGGTGCTTTTCAAATTACCGGACTTAATTGCCACGGAGGATAACATCGGTGGATAACATCAATGTCGACCAAAATGCATTTCTGGAGGTCCCCAATCCCCAATTTTCTGGTCTCGTTCTCTTGCGACATCCAATCAAGCACTGGTAAAGGCGAAGACTCGAAAGGAGCGAGGATGTCTCCGAGCTATCGATTGACGGCAATGGACCTCTCTAGTGCGCCTTGCCTCAGTATTGCTACTTGCTAATTCGCGCTCCGCTTGCCGAAGCTTGTCTTCATTTTCCAGGTGTATCATTTCTCTTCTCGCAGCGCGCCTTTCTATGTATTCTTCTGTAGAGTAGGGATCTCCTCTCCCTCTTCTTACCCTCTTACTTCCAGACGCTGATGACATCATGGAGGCCGATGTGACTGCCAACACTGTCAAGACATCTGAGTCATTTTTTTCGTCCGTTGGGAGCGCGCGGTGTTCAGCTCCCAACGGTACCTTCTTCTTCTTCGATAAGAGAGGACCAGGCTTGGACGCATCCTGCGATGACATTGCAGGTGTGGTGGGCGATTCCTGGGATGTAATACCCATTCCGTCGTCCTCCATTCTCTTATCCTCCTTCTCTCTTCCGGCAGCTAGTGCTGCCAAAATGTTTCCGCCTCCAACGGATGTCGAAAGGAAAACCTCCACCGACACAACTTTTGGTTTAGCATTTTGTTTTTATTCGTACAACTCATTTCTGGTCCCACGAGTATTGCGAAAATAACCAGTCCACCCGCCCGGAGCCGCACAGACGGGTAAGGGCTCGCCCGAAGACTGTACTGCAGGAGTGCGCCCTGGTTCCCCTGAGGTTGGCCACTCGCAACCGGGCTCCCTCTCGGCCACGCATTTCTCGCCGCGCGCCATTGCTTAGATTAGAGGGGTTTTTTTTAGAGAGGACCCCATCCTCGCGGTCCCGGGCGGCTAAGCCAAGGACCACCGGTCCATCGAATACCCAGAGACATGATTTAGGCATCGGTGGATTACGGGAGGTCGCCTAGGGACTACTACCTTCGTTGAAAGGAATAGCCGAGCCGGCCACCTCTCCTGAGCCTCAACGGCTCTCCTCCAATACTCCCCTCGACGGCCGACTGGAGTCCATAACCCAGTGTGCAATCGTCCGCCGAGGGAGGTCCTCCACGGCCGCTATGACCATACCACGTATGGCCGGGTTGCCGTGTGAGCATCCCACCTGCCCTTCCCTCTACCCTGCCGGAGCACCGACGTGCAATGGGTGAAGAGTCAAGCCTTGCCTCGCCCACGACCGAGACGGCATCCCTGCCCGACCGTGGTGGAGGATGTTAGACCCGCCTCCGTGTGGAGTATTCCCCATCCTTCCTCCCCCCCCCCCCGAGTGGCCGACGGAAAACCAGACGGTTCTCTTCTAACGGTCCCGGCCGACCGGACGATTGCAGTCAGGGCCGCCTACCCCTACCAGCATTGGGACAAGCTCTAATGGGGTGCTGGGTCCCGTTGGGTATTCTTGGTCGAAGGAGACTCCTCCCCGTTGAGCCAGCGATGGTGGCAATGCCATCAACGGATCAGCAGAGTCCCTTCTCAAGCCCCCTCACCACGACAAGGTGATACCCACAAGGGGGTGCATGTTTTAACCTTTTTTTTTTTTGTTGTCGATGGAGAAATCTTTTATGGATACCCGAGGGGTCCGGGGGAACCCCTCGGGTTATGCGGGACTCACCGTATTTAACCGGCATACCCGCTAAAACTCCACCGGGTGACCTTCTTCTGCCTATATGGGGGGACCTGGGAACGCGTTAGCAACCTACCAGTTCCCCCCTAGGCCGTGGCCGTAATTGGCCCCTGCCCTTGGGGAGGGAGTAGTTACACTCCCTCCCCAATTAACCGAATCCCGGGGAAGGCCGGGTCACCACCGACCTTCCCCCGCCCCCCAGATGTTATGAGGGGGGGCCGCCCCCCGGTGTTGTTGGGGGGCTAGAGGTGGCTGGGGGCCCCCGCCCCCAGTCACCTCTTCTTTTTTTGCTTCCCCCCGGTCTTAATGGGGAGGTTCTTAAGGAGAAGCTAAAACTGGGGCAGGAGGCCAATCTGGAAAGACCTCCGCCGCCACTCTCCTAACTATCTCCTCCACCTTTGTATCATCATAATCAGCTAGCCTACTAAGGCTAACTGTGGGGTGGAGGCGGGTTAGTTTGGGATCGTTATCCTCCAGATCCCCCGCCTCCACTCCAACCTCCTCCGTGTCTCCTGGGAGGTAGAAGACCTCTCCAAGGAAGACGTCAGCACCCGGGAGCAAAACCCCTGCCAGCTCCTCAACCCTAATTAGGGGGAGAGGAACATTTTCCTTCCCCCCTTCCTCCTCCACCATCCCCGTAGGGGACCCTGGAATTGGGGACCCCTCGGGGGGTGGTACTTCCACGTCCACCACCGAGCCGCCAGGGGACAGAACCCCCGACGGCCCGGGGGCGGACGCGTCCACCATATCCAACGATTCCACCAAAGAACCGCGCATCGGCGAGTCAATGGCAGAGTCCACCTCCATATTCTCCCCAGCAGAGGAATCCACCTCAAGGGGCGGATCCCCCCGCAGGGGAGAATCCGCCACCATCATACTCTCCTCCGCGGGAGAACCCACCCCCAGGGGCAGATCCCCCCGCGGGGGAGAATCCACCACCATCTCCACCTGGGGAGGAGACACCCCGACAAACAGTGGCTCCTCCCCAGGTACAACAGGAGAGGGTACATTCCGGCCCCTCCTGTTTCTCCTCCTTCTACCACCTCCCCCCTTAAGGGGAGGGACCACCGGGCATGTGGGCCCACCTATACGGTGGGAC
Organism: Crematogaster levior; assembly: GCA_901521435.1. Lineage (NCBI taxonomy): Eukaryota > Metazoa > Arthropoda > Insecta > Hymenoptera > Formicidae > Crematogaster > Crematogaster levior. The sequence continues at coordinate 3,700 of CABEGB010000167.1, forward strand.
GCCACATGCCCGGCCTCCTCACAAGCGGGACAGTGCGCGGCACTCGCCGTGCACTCCGCTACCTGATGCCCCTCGGCACCGCACCGAAGACACAAGGTGCTCCGGTCGGTGCCCGAGGGGCAAAACCTCCGGGTGTGCCCCCGCGCCAGGCACCTGAAGCACCTGGCGGAGGACACACCCACAGCCGAGGGGGTCTGGGTGCCCACCGACCGCGTGGGACACCCAGACCTCCCTCCCCTCCTTACCGCCGAGGCATAAGAAGCCTCGGCGGTATGCCTCCTCTCCCCCAGATAGTGGAGGAACTCTTCCAAGGCCCTAAGGGCCAGAACCCATAGGACATCCGCGGTAGCCCGATGGTACGGGGCGCCCGCGTCGCACGCCCCGCACCGCCCGTCGCCTGATGACGACGCAGGGGGGGCCGGGACTGTACCCCCCCCTGCGCCGGCCCCTGGGGGTCCGAATCCCCTGGGGCGGTAAACTATTCCATATATTTTCCATTATTCATCCATAAAAATGTAATTTTTTAACGTGGTTGTCTTCCACGGGAGGTTATATCGGAGACTCCACTCCTAGGTCGGTTGGGATAGCCCCCCTCACGAGCCCGACCTGCCCGGGTTTTTTAACATGGTTATTCCTTCCATGTGTGCGCTCTTAGACCCCTGGGATTTCTCCCAGGGGAGTCCCTCCACCACGGCAAGGTGGCGCACAACGGAGGGGTGCATGTTTTAACCTAACCTAACCTAATCTATCTGCTATCTATGAACGAGTCACAGCGCAGTGTGTTGCAAGTTATTGTGTGTCGAGCAGCAGTTGTGCGCACGTTATCGTTTCTTGATATGTTTTATTTATTGTGAATTGTTATTACTCATTATAACATTCAAAATGAGTGAAAATAAATATAATGTGACCAATGAGGTGGACGAAAACGATTTAAAAACTAAGTTTATGGAAAAAATTATGAATTTGAGGAAAACAGAATGTTCATTTCATATTGAAACACACAAAAATATGAAAAGTTGATTAATGAGGTAGAATCTGCAAAACAGGCACGAAAGAAAACAACATTACAATATCGGCGTTTAAAGCGTTATGAACGTCTTGCATATTGGAGGTGTAAAAAAGTTAATCATGCCGATGTCTGATAATATGAACGTACAATACTATGTCACAGATGACGAGTTGTTTGACGTAATTAAGAGTGCTCATCGTGAATGTGGTTATGAAGGTAGAAACCGTACGTTAATGCTAAGAAATAAATATGCAAATGTCACGACGTAATGCATTAATTTTTATTTAGATCTATGCGTGCCATGCCAAAAGAAAAAGACTCATATTAAAAAGAAACTGGTAGTAAAACCGTTATTGTTTAAAGAGACTCATACACGCGCACAAGTTGATCTCATTGACATGCAGACATGTCCCGATTGTAATTTTAAATATCTTAAACTATCAAGATCACCTGACAAAATTTGTGATTTTACATCCTATGCAAACAAAGACCGCAGAAGAAGTAACTCACTTCTTCTAGATATTTTTTGTATTTTGGGTGCTCCTTCAGTGCTTCAATCAGACAATGGCAGAGAATTTGCCAACCGCATCATTGAAAAATTGAAGTCATGTGGCCTGAATTATCTATAGTACACGGTAAACCACGGCATTCCCAAAACCAGGGTAGCGTAGAGCGGGCTAACCAGACGTACAGAGAATTTTGTTTGCGTGGATGGAGGATAACAAGACCAATTGTTGAAGTTAAGGCCTTAAGTTCTATCAACTGCAGAAAAATTGCGCCTATCATACTGAAATACAGCAAACTCCATTCGAAGACGTTTGGTAAATATAATTAATACATGAGTTTTTGTATATAAATACTATCTATAAGAGAAGTTAACTGATTTTTTAAATTTGTTACAGGAAGAAAAGCTCACAGAGGAATACAGACACTACCAAATTCTATAAAAAAAGTTCTCCGAACTGAGGAAGAATTAGAAAACGTTCTCATGTCATCGGAAGAGAACGAATATATTTCTAATGATAACCTAACACAAGATGATCCCACAAATTCCGCAGAAGAAATAAATATTCAACCAAATGTCTACATAGATGTAAATATATGCTGTATTTGCAAAAAGGAAAATTCTGGAGCACATACTTGTTGTAAATGTGGGCAAATTGTACACACTATATGCGCTGATAGTACACTAAGTACAGAAGAAGGTTTTGGAAGTACAGTATGTATCCGCTGCGTGAAAAAATAATTAATAACTGTAAACAGGAAACAGGCTGTTGAAGGACTTCAAGCTCAAGCAAATACTATGAAACAATCCGATAAAAAATTTCCACTTATTGAAGTGGGAAAAACCGTTACTGTACCTGTCCCATATGTGGATAGAACAAAAGGTGACGCTCGAAATGTACTTGGTGCAATAATAGAAAAAATGGATTTTATAAAGTGGGTACCAAACGAGGAATTATAAATACACTTTTTTCAAGGAATCAAATACAAGAATGTAAAGAAAATTTGATTAATATTAATTATATACCTAATACAGAATTATCCTTAAGAAAAGTTAGTACCAAAGATTCAAAGTTTGGAGGGCAAGGTTTTATAAAATGTAACTGTAATAAGAAGTGTAATTCTAAATTGTGCAAATGCAAAAGGTCAAACATGTTGTGCAAGTCTAAATGTCATAAATCGATTGAGTGTCACAATAAATGATTCACTTACTGTGTCAATTTATAACATTTCGATAATTTTTTATTCTTATTTTTTTATACCAATTATTTAAAAAAATAAGTAAGATATTTTTATGTATGTTTTTGTATGTTTTTAAAAGAAATATATTTTATGTTTTAAAAGACCAAATATTTATGAAAAGTACATTTATTTTATATTATTAGTTATTTGTATTTTATATTATTTTACAAAGGTAACACACACCGAAGGGGGGGGTGCGGGTGGGGGGACCGAAAACCCCCCGCACCTCCTTTCGGTGCGTGCGTGCGTGCGTGCGTGCGTGCGTGCGTGCGTGCGTGTGTGTGTGTAAATCCACACCTAGGATTGAGCAGTTGAGTCAAAGTCTGAATTAATCTACATGACTGACTTGCCAAAGTCCGAAGTGTTCTTTTTAGTTTTCAACTTTGACTTGCCACGTTAGTCACTCCTAGGATTGACTGAAACATGCCAGTTAAAATCCAAAACATAAAACTAATTTCGGTCTTTAACCAATACGCTTGATTGCTCCGCAACAGTCAATCTTAAGAGCACCCGCGTTTCGGGCTTTGACTATAACATATATATACAGGGTATCCTTCCATAGATGTCCGAGCAAATATCTCGCAACTGGTTGAAGTTACATGAAAGTGTAATAAGAGAAATTTGCACGGTTCTGAGTCAGCTACAAAATGCAAGTATAAATTTTTTTTTTACTCGTGACCTTTTCGAGTTATGTAGCTCAACATGGTTTTTTTAAATGGATACCTATAATTTTTTTTACATATTTATATAGTAGGAGTCATTTGCAATCAAAATTATATGTAGTAAAAAATTGCTACTATGCATCGTTTACGAGATAATCGGCATCTTAAGTATTAAAGTAGTAAATTGGATTGTAAGTATTTTTGAACGTGGTTTGGAATGTCAAAGAAATTAAGAAAGTAAACAAATTACTTTTTCACGAAACATTTATTAACACATAAATTGCTCGAAAGTATTACCATCATGTTCGATGCAGCATTCAACGCATTTTATAACGTTTTCCATTGTTGACTGCAACATTTCTGCTGTAATGCCTTCAACAGCTCTAGTGATCTTATATCATAAATCTTCATCATTTTCAGGAATAGTTGCATAGACAGTGTCCTATATCCCCAAAGAAAAAAATCGCAAGATGTCAAGTCCGGAGGTCTCGGTGGCCATCACATAGGACCGTTAGTACCTATCCAACGATTAGGGAATCTATCATTTAAAAAGTTGACTACAGCACGTGTATTGTGTGCTGGAGCACCATCTTGTTGAAAAATAATGTCTCGAAAGATTGATAATGGAAGATCACGTAAATATTCTGAGAAAGTTTGCAAAAATTCCAAATGTTCCCATTAAGATGACCATGAAAAAAGAATGTTCAAAAATACCAAACCACGTTCAAAAATACTTACAATCCAATTTACTACTTTAATACTTAAGATGCCGATTATCTCGTAAACGATGCATAGTAGCAATTTTTTACTACATATGATTTTTGATTGCAAATGACTCCTACTATATAAATATGCAAAAAAATTATAGGTATCCATTTAAAAAAACCATGTTGAACTACATAACTCGAAAAGGTCACGAGTAAAAAAAAATTTATATTTGCATTTTGTAGCTGACTCAGAGCCGTGCAAATTTTTCTTATTACACTTTCATGTAACTTCAACTAGTTGCGAGATATTTGCTCGGACATCTATGGAAGGACACCCTGTATATATATACAGGGTGTCCCATTATAAAACATCCAGTCGAATATTTCGAAAACCAAGCCCGGGAGAGAAAAATTTTTCAGACAAAAGTTATTTGGTTTCGAGGGGCCCATAAGATGATACCATTGGTTTGACCTTGAAGAATTATTTGAAAGTTACATGAAAGTCACCTCAATTTTTTTAAATGGCATCCCCTATTTTTTATTACATATTCTTGTAGCTGACTTCAAGAGCTTTCCAAAACACTATAATAAAGTATTTTTTTATTAAGTATTTTCCGAGTTATAAAGCTTGAAATAATTTCATAATTTTACATAAACTGTAAAATATCTCGTAAAATATTTACTTTTCGATGACCTTACCTCAATACTTTTATGCACAGAATAATGAGAGGAACCAATTGGTGTCAAGAAAACACATAGTTGTTTTTAAGAAAAAATATGCAATTTGTAACTAACAATTACATATTTTTTCTTAAAAACAACTATGTGTTTTCTTTACACCAATTGATTCCTCTCATTATTCTGTGCATAAAAGTATTGAGATAAGGTCATCGAAAAGTAAATATTTTACGAGATATTTTACAGTTTATGTAAAATTAAGAAATTATTTCAAGCTTTATAACTCGGAAAATACTTCATGAAAAAATACTTTATTATAGTGTTTTGGAAAGCTCTCGAGGTCAGCTACAAGAATATGTAATAAAAAATAGGGGATGCCATTTAAAAAAATTGAGGTGACTTTCATGTAACTTTCAAATAATTCTTCAAGGTCAAACCAATGGTATCATCTTATGGGCCCCTCAAAACCAAATAACTTTTGTCTGAAAAATTTTTCTCTCCCGGGCTTGGTTTTCGAAATATTCGACTGGATGTTTTATAATGGGACACCCTGTATATATATATATATATATATATATATATATATATATATATATATATATACAGGGTGACCCATTTTAACTTCCCCACCGGATTATCTTGAAAGGAATGCACTTTCTGAAAAAAAGTTTCAGATATAAGTTTTAGTATTTTTCCCTGGCTATTGAATGGCGATATTGAATTTGACCTCGATTGTGAATGTGAAGGTCATTTAAAGGTCAAGTTAATTTTTTTAAATGGGAACCACTATTTTTTATCGCAGATTTGGAAAGAGCGGAAAATTTCACGTCCGAATATGACCTTGACAATGATCTACAGTTCAACGTCAAGGTCGTTTCAAAGTGAAAGTTCCAGACGTCCGCTACAACAAAATATCTCGGCGGGATTGCATTGTTTGGAAAAATGTTACGTACATAATTTTCAGTATTTCGAGTTGGCTACCTGGTGGTGACCTTGAAAGTAACCTTGGAACCAAGATTAGGGGTCATTTTAAGGTCAAAATATTTTTCTTAATGGGACCAACTATTTTTGAATCCGGGATCGAAAAGAGCGGTAAATTCTGCATTCAGTCATATCATTTTGTAATTAAAAATAATTTCGTCAACTCAGGCTTTAATGTTTTAAATAAGTGTTCCAGTTTCATACGTTATTTGTAGGTCCCTGCTCTTGGCATTACCCAGGATCAACGACGTGGACGTAGCAGAAATCTGATCGCTCCGGTGTGATAGATTAACGAGAGTGTGGCACGCGTTTGAAGATAATTTCAAGGTCAAGTTAGTTTAAGGTCACATTTCAAGGTTATTGAGTCCAATCCGTTTTACGTTGAAATGATATTTAAATTTGCTCCCAAGGTGAAACACACACGACCTTGAAATGACCTTCAAATTTGACCCTAAGGTCAAACATACTTGACCTTGAAATGACCTTCAAATTTGACCCCAAGGTCAAACATACTTGACCTTGAAATAACCTTCAAATGTGTCCCCAAGGTCAAACATACTTGACCTTGAAATGACCTTCAAATTTGACCCCAAGGTTCCGTCACCCGGGACACCTTGTGCGCGTACTCTTCCTATACGATGAAGAAATACGGAACGCGGAACCTGGACCTCGTGATCGGCGACTCCCAGTACCTGGTGCATGCATTTTGGCTAATAAAATGAATAACTACGAAACGCGATAATGGACCCCGTGATCGGCGACCCTAAACACCTAGAGTACGTAATCTGCCAGATAAGTTCAAAAAGTATGAAGCGCGCCACCTGGACTCCGTAATCGATCACCATAAGCTTCTACAGTACATATTCTGTAAGGTAAGAGTATCGCGGTCTTTGACTGGGAGCGCCTTGCCAGTTTCCATACAGGACGGCATTTCTTGCTACACTTTTCTCCTTGTTGTCGACAGGTTGTTTTATTCACAACAGGCAAAAATTCTTGCAAAAAGTTGGGTGAATTATGAACAATTTAGTTTCTGTACAGAAAATACCCAGGCAAATATCGTAAATCTGAATTACAAATAAAAGTAGTCATTACATCACTAAAGTACATTCATCATCAGTAACTTTATATCACTAAAATAAGTAGTATTGTTGTATCCAACACAGCCTAGGAAGTTTCACTATTTTATTAAAACAAATTGTAGATCAAACTTATAACTGTCGCTAAAGATTAACTTCGGGAATTAACTTTGGAAATTGTAGCCATTCAGAGTATCTGTAATAAATTTCACTACGTAGGAGCAGTTGTACATAAACGAGGGTGTCTGTTGTCTTAAAAATGGCAAATTATACGCCTGATGAAGTAGTTGATATTTTAATTACTTTTGGTGAATGCGGTAGGAATTACCGATTAACAGCTCGTACTTATGCAGAACACTTTCCTTATCGTCGTCATCCTGACCATAGGCAAGTGAGTAATATTGAAAGAAGAAATCGCAATAATCCACTACATCGACAAAGAGAAGTTAACAGACTGCAGAACACTAATGATACCAGATTGCTGTCAGTTTTGGGAATGGTTCATTTAAATCCTCATGTTAGTACTCGACAAATAGAAAGAGAATTGGGGATCCCTCAGTCTACCGCTAGTAGGTTATTACGATCTGTGCAATACCATCCTTACCATATTACTCTAGTACAGGAATTAAGCGAAGCAGATTGCGTACTAAGAATTCAGTTTTGTAGATGGGCCCTTGGCATGCTGGGTCAAAATCCACATTTCTTTTGGGATGTTTGTTTCAGCGATGAAGCTACATTTCATAGCAATGGTAGTCTCAACAGACATAATTGCCATTATTGGTCTCCAGTGAATCCCCATTGGTATCGTGAAGTACTAAATCAACATCGTTGGAGTCTTCATGTATGGATTGGTATTTGTCATGGTCAAGTGATCGGACCTCATTTTTTTGAGCGGACGATTGACGGACCAATTTACTTGAATTTTCTTGAGAATGATTTTCCAACATACCTTGAAAATATTCCACTTGACGCCCGTTTACGATTATGGTTCCAACAAGACGGCGCGCTTGCTCATTATTCTCGCATTGTTCGAGAATTTTTAAATCAACGGTTTCCAAATCGCTGGATAGGTCGTGGAGGTCCAACTTTGTGACCTCCTAGATCACCGGACCTGAATCTACTCGACTTCTATTTATGGGGATATGTGAAAGATGTTGTGTACAGTCGTGCCCCAACTACTAGACTGGACATGATGAACAGAGTTAGAAGGGCCTGTGAAGCAATAACACCAGACACATTTCGAAATGTTCAACGTAACTTTCGTCAAAGATTAACTTCGTGCTTGGACAATAATGGCGCACATTTTGAACATTTACAATAAATTCGGTTTAGATGCCTGTCCACATACACGCACACACACAAGCAACAGGGAGGGTTTGGAGTCTTTAAATACCGTGGAACTGACGAACCATGGGGTCCTGATCTCTGCTGTGACACACCACACAAAACACACACGCGGGCGTGCGCGCGCGCACACACACACACACACACACACACACACGCGCGCGCGCGTGAGAGGCAAGGGGATTACTCACTTTAAACCAACACCCCGAAGGGATCAGATTTCTGCTACGTCCACGTCGTTGATCCTGGGTAATGCCAAGAGCAGGGACCTACAAATAACGTATGAAAACTGGAACACTTATTTAAGGCAGAGTTGACGAAATTATTTTTAATTACAAAATGATATGACTGAATGCAGAATTTACCGCTCTTTTCGATCCCGGATTCAAAAATAGTTGGTCCCATTAAGAAAAATATTTTGACCTTAAAATGACCCCTAATCTTGGTTCCAAGGTTACTTTCAAGGTCACCACCAGGTAGCCAACTCGAAATACTGAAAATTATGTACGTAACATTTTTCCAAACAATGCAATCCCGCCGAGATATTTTGTTGTAGCGGACGTCTGGAACTTTCACTTTGAAACGACCTTGACGTTGAACTGTAGATCATTGTCAAGGTCATATTCGGACGTGAAATTTTCCGCTCTTTCCAAATCTGCGATAAAAAATAGTGGTTCCCATTTAAAAAAATTAACTTGACCTTTAAATGACCTTCACATTCACAATCGAGGTCAAATTCAATATCGCCATTCAATAGCCAGGGAAAAATACTAAAACTTATATCTGAAACTTTTTTTCAGAAAGTGCATTCCTTTCAAGATAATCCGGTGGGGAAGTTAAAATGGGTCACCCTGTATATATATATATATATAATATAATATATAATCTGCAAACTGAATCATGCTAATTTATATATATATATATATACAGGGTGGCCCACATAACTCTTAACAGCTGAATATTTCGGAAACCAAACCCATGAGAGAAAAATTTTTTAAACAAAAGTTGTTTGGTTTCGAGGGGGCCATAAGATGGTACCATTGGTTTGACCTTGAAGAATTATTTGAAAGTCACATAAAAATTACCTCAATTTTTTTAAATGGCATTCCCTATTTTTTATTACATATTCTTGTAGCTTATCTCGAGAGCTTTCCAAAACATTATAATAAAGTATTTTTTTATTAAGTATTTTCCGAGTTATAAGGGTTGAAATAATTTCTTAATTTTACATAAACTATAAAATATCTCGTAAAATATTCACCTTTTGATGACCTTACCTCAATACTTTTATGCACAGAATGATGAGAGGAATCAATTGGTGTAAAGAAAACACATAGTTGTTTTTAATAAAAAATATGCAATTTGTAACTAACAATTACATACTTTTTGTTAACAACAACTATGTGTTTTCTTTACACCAATTGATTCCTCTCATCATTCTGTGCATAAAAGTATTGAGGTAAGGTCATCAAAAGGTGAATATTTTACGAGATATTTTATAGTTTATGTAAAATTAAGAAATTATTTCAACCCTTATAACTCGGAAAATACTTAATAAAAAAATACTTTATTATAGTGTTTTGGAAAGCTCTCGAGATAAGCTACAAGAATATGTAATAAAAAATAGGGAATGCCATTTAAAAAAATTGAGGTAATTTTTATGTGACTTTCAAATAATTCTTCAAGGTCAAACCAATGGTACCATCTTATGGCCCCCTTGAAACCAAACAACTTTTGTTTAAAAAATTTTTCTCTCACGGGTTTGGTTTCCGAAATATTCAGCTGTTAAGAGTTATGTGGGCCACCCTGTATATAATGGGTTTAATTATTAAAAAATTCTTCTCTTAAACAACTTAAAAATTAAAGTTGTTAAATTTTTTAAAGCATTATCGAATACATTTCTCATTTTCATAATCAATAACATATAAATAAATATCATAAATAAAATAAAATAAAAAGTTAATATTTTCAAAAAATAATTAATGATTTATTATATAATAGAATGTATTAGGTATAACTTTGCTTTCGCCGTTTTTTTTCCGAAATTCGAAACTTTATTGTAAAAAACTGGTTATACATTTATGATTCAAAGTACTGTTCATCGCTGGCCACTACTTTCTACCATCTTTCGGGAAGCGTATGAATCCCGCGTCGAAAAAACTGGTCATCTTTTGAGGCGATCCACGAATCGATCCAATTTTTTACTTCTTCATAAGACTGGAAATGCTGGTCAGCCAGGCCGTGTGTGATTGATCGAAACACGTGATAGTCAGAGGGAGCAACGTCTGGAGAATACGGCGGGTGGAATAGGACTTCCCATTTCAACATTTCCAAGTATGTCTTGACCACTTTCGCAACATGGGGTCGAGCATTGTCATACTGCAAAATCACTTTATCGTGTCTCTCGTTGTATTGCGGCCGTTTGTCTTTCAGTGCTCGACTCAAACGCATCAATTGCGTTCGATACCCTGTTCGATCGCCTGTGATTGTTTCAGTCGGTTTTAACAGCTCATGATACACTACGCCGAGCTGGTCCCACCAAATACAGAGCATGACCTTGGAGCCGTGAATATTTGGTTTGGCCGTGGAAGCATGGCCGGGAACTCCCCATGATTTTCTGCGCTTGGGGTTATCGTAATGAACCCATTTTTTGTCCCCAGTCACAATGCGATACAGAAATCTCTTCCATCTTTGCCTTTCAAGCAGCTGTTCACAAGCAAACAAACGCCGTTCAACATCTCTCGGCTTCAACTCGTACGGCACCCAATTTCCTTGCTTCTGACAAGGGAGGTTAGGCAACCCGCAAATTCAAAAAATTCTGAAACTTTGTGTGTAAGTAGAGTAGTTCATCCGTAATACAAAACTATTTTTTGTTTGTGCCATATTACGTTTTAAAGGGGTGAAATTACCCCTAAAAAAATGCAGATTTTCCTTTTTTATGAAATAACTTCAGAACGGTAAGAGATATCGTAAAAAAGTTTAAACAAAAGTTGTATCGCTTTTTTATGTCTACAAAACTGCATACAGATAATTATCAAAAAATTTATGTTTTTCGAGTTACCCCCACCACCACCCTTAAAACTGAGTTTTTGTACTTTGCAAATTTATGCAAAAATACTTCTTCATGACTTCTTTTCATACATCATAATCAATTTATGTATTCTATTTTTTTAATAAAAACAATTTCTATTATCAAATTTGAAGTTTGTTTTAGCAGTTTTAATTATTAAAATAATTTCATAAAGCAATATTCAAATTATTATTTATATAAATTTCAGACAGCTTTCAATTATTTAAACAAAACTGTATGTTACAATACATAAAGTATCAATACATAAAGTATCTTACAATACATAAAGATTAAAAACTAATCAAAGACATACATTGATTGAAATGTTATTTTATTAGACTATTTTGCAAACCACACGATAAATGAGATAAGGATAATATTTTGTCGAGCAAAGGTTGGACTACTATCGCAAAAAATAGTGCAACTCATAATCTTTGATCATTTATTCGGTAAATAAGTTTATGTAATCGAGTCTTTTGATTAATATAAATACGCCCGAGAAAATATTTTATTCCCAGTGTCATTTACGACTTCAAGTAATCACTATTTTATTGAAAAAAGTTAGTGATCATTTCTTGATACTTCTGTTTAAAATGACATCGGTTAATGTTGCAAACGTAATAAACATGTTAGCGACTACATTTCAAATTGCAAGTATAACACAGACATCTGTAACGCCATTTGAAGTTGAAGTGCATAATGAAATTTGTAACATTCGACAAAATTTTCAAAACGTATATTCTGTATCATTATTTGAACATGATTACGTGCTTGATTTTGCCGATCCGTCAGAACCACATGGAGCACAAGTTGTAGAGTACACGGCTGTAGAAGAAGAAGAGGAAGAAGAAGATAATTTTGAACCTGAAGAATGTATTATTGATGATGAAGGTGGAAAAGTCGACTTTAATTATAAGAGGAGAGCTGTGGAATTTTGGAAAAGTGGAAAAAAAGCACGTCGATCTTTTCCTACTGTACAGAAAAATTTTCGCAAGGTTAAATCCTTACGGCAGCTATACAGATGGGAAACGAGTGTAGAGACAGGTGGAACAAATACAGATAAATTTACATTTATTACGGAATATGTACTGCAAAAGTTTGAAGAAGCTTGTGATAGAAGATTCATTATTCACGATATTAATTTAAGATTATGAGCCTTGGAGGCAAAGGACTAAGTGGATCTACCCCAATTCAAGGTAAGTAAATGCTGGGTTTGGAAATTCAAGAAAGTGCATAGAATTGTTTCTCGCAAGATTACAACATTCAGGACGCGATCTATGCTTCAAGATATTGGTAACTTACAAAATATCGCAGAATCGTTTGTTTTAAACGTAAAATCTAACATTCCATCTATCGGAGTTGAAGAAATTTATAATGCAGACGAGAGTGGCTTTAACCTTGAAATACATTCTGGGCGAACATTGGCAAAATCAGGAGTGAAAACTGTTGAAGCGGTGGTTCAATCGATATCTTCTACGACACACAGCTACACTATAATGCCTATTATTTCGGTAAGCGGACGTCTTCTTTCACCACTGTACATAGTTTTGAAGGAATCTACAGGAACATTTGGTCCGAGAGTGCAAGAAACTTTATTCCGTCCAGTTAACATTTACATCCAAGCTTCAAAATCAGGAAAACTCACGTCCGAACATTTGAAAACTTGGTTCAGCGAAGTATATCTACCGAATACTGGCCGTAAAAGCATGCTACTACTCGACTCGTGGACGGGACACTGTTCAAGTCAGCTAGAGCAATTGATTCCACAAGACAAAGAAGTAAAATTTTTAACCATTCCAAAAAAGACGACGGGCTTTATTCAGCCTTTAGATGTGTTTGGATTCCGGATTTGGAAAAATTTGGTGCGAACATTTTCGGATAATATAATTCTTCAAGAGAGAGATATCACTTTGCACTCGCGTAATGAAATAATTAAATTACAATCACTAATCCATAATCAGCTTTCTTCCCCCAGATTCAAAAATCTTTTCCAATATGATTGCAGTTTTGTAGACATAAAAAAGCGATACAACTTTTGTTTAAACTTTTTTACGATATCTCTTACCGTTCTGAAGTGATTTCATAAAAAAGGAAAATCTGCATTTTTTTTAAGGGGTAATTTCACCCCCTTAAAACGTAATATGGCACGAACAAAAAATAGTTTTGTATTACGGATGAACTACTTTACTTACACACAAAGTTTCAGAATTTTTTGAATTTGCGGGTTGCCTAACCTCCCTTGTCAGTATTATACGATTGTTTTAATTGTAAATACAACTTTTCCCTTTAAAACTCATCAATAAATTATTTTACAATTATTTTATAATTATTTATAATGTTATTGTGGTTGTTTCAAAATACAATTGTGTTTAGCTTTTACAATGAATCAGTTTTATTCTTGAATTAAAAAATGCATTTATAAGCTGATAAAATTATAATGAGATGTTATATAGTATTTCAAATACTCTAGATTTAATACACAATATTGTGCGCATACTATGTCAATAAAATTTCGGGAAGCATTGTTTTATTCTCGCTACGTTTATCTACCTACTACCCTACTACTCTATCTTTGACCCGCCATTGAGGTAGGTTTATCGATCGAAAGGTTTAAGGAGCCTTTTATCTTTAGAAATGCGAATTATTGCTAATTATCACAATATAATATGTTCGATTTCAACTTTTTAATTTTCTCTTTGCTTGTAGTTAAATATCTTAAGAAAACGTTAAAAATTTTTCAAAAATTTTTAAAATTACCTAGTGAGAAATGATTAGTCAAAAAGACGTTGATCGACATCATTCGATACATATTATGTCAATTCGACATCTTTTTACTTACATTTCTGAGTAGCGCTTCTATTAATATGCAAAACCAGATATTCATGTTACGTTTGCTAAATTATGTTTTCCTTCTTTTCTTGTCATTAAATAATTTGTTGCTGAGAAATTAAGATCAATTTTTTAAGCTAATTACAAAATTATTATATCGCTCTGAGCTAATTAATTAAAAATAAAAAAAAATTTTAATGAAATCATCTGTAAAATAACTGTATTTAAACAATTTTTAACATATTTTCTTCGACATTATTTTTTAAATGTACTTAAAATTAATGTAAGACTTTTTGAAAATTATTATTATCCGTTTCACTAGAAATCTACATATTTATATGTATTGTACATAAATTTAATATATATATATTTATCTAATACGTATATTTACCCACAATTTTGAAATCTTTTTCACTATAAAAAACAATATTTTGCAAATTTTCTTTTGAAACTGATTTTATTTTAAAACACAAATTTTTAACTTTTCATGAAAAATTTCTAGATATATGCTATTTACATTTAACTAACAATAAATTTGTTAATTAAGAAAAAATTTTATTTATTTTAAATTATCGAGCAAAACGGATTTTTTAGAAATATTTTTATGTATGGCTTACATATTTAAAAAAAATTATTCTTTTGGAGTATAAAAGAATAAATGTAATACTTTAAATCAATTTGCTATGTAATTTAACCTTCACTATAACTTTAATGGGGGAGTTCCAGGTTCAAATCCTGGCTGAGATAATATTTTTCGCAATAATTTCTTCATCTCACAAGTCGATATGATATTTTATTAATCTCCTAAAAATGGAAATCGAATCTAGATTTCAAAAAGTTGGTGAATCACTGCGGTTTAAAGTTTGACAAAACCAAGTCGGCTCGCAGCTCACCAATCATATGCCAGTTTGATGTCAACTAGTCTCCTTTCATTCGAGTAATAATGTATATTATTTTGTTTATAATGTCTTATAAAAATGCGTTAACGTTTGTATGATGAGTGTTAAAAAAATAATTATCGTGAAAATCTTTTTGATAGTTTTAAGATAAAATATCTCTTATATAAAGTATTTGTCGCCTATCATTGCTCTATTGTCACTGCTACTATAATGTCTATAACTATAACTTAATACAAGAGTTTGACCATGTAACGTGAATTATACTTATGCTTTAAATATTTACCAAGGACAACAATCAAAATTAAGTAGATTGATTAACGCTAGTCAAAAAATATCGAAAAAATTTCATCGATGCATGTATTAACAACTTTTGTTTCTTCTGTCATCTGTATGACGAATGGCAATTCTTCTTTGGAAAAAATTAATTGACTGTATCCATTATATAATTGATGTATGATAAATGAAACATTGACACATTATTTTTAAACAAGATAAATATACCGTTTCTAAAATAAAAATGTACAAATTTACACACAAATCATTAATTTCTTCATATTTTACAAGATAAATGTGACAATAATAAAATAGGTAAAGTATATGCATGACTGTATGCATTTTTTAAAACATAATTAAATATTTATATGATAGAAAACAATTTGCGTATCAATTCATTAATTTTAGTAGATATTCATCGCTCGCTTACGACTACAATTGTATCACACTCAAATAACAATATACTATCTTTTATATCTTTTATATTGCGCGTCGCGCAAACAAATGAGTCCGCGAGATGTTTCTCATTAGCACTGGTATTATTAGTACTGATACTCGTTAATGGTACTAGTTTGCCAACCAAACCTTCACATGATCGAAATAAGAACCATTTTAACTTCTAAATACGATATGTCGTATAGCACAAGATGAATCTCTATTTTATTATAATAATAACAAAAGTTAAGTTGGTTGAATAAATATTTAGAAGTAAGAGATTACGATAATTCATTGCTATTACATCCTCGTTCGATTCTTCCTTTTGAAAGCTACGAATACAAATGTTGGTTTAATATTACATTAAAAAAATCTCTGGCCAAATGCACGCATGTATGGTACATATAAAGCGAGCGAGAAAAAAATGTAAATAGTCTATATTAGAGTAAAGATTTCTGTTCGTATAATTTTTCAATGCAATATTAATATTCATGTATTTCGAGATTTCATGTATTTAGTTTAATGATATATAATAATAAAGTATATAATAAAGTATGTAATGTAGAATTCACACACACACACACACACACACACACACACACACACACACACACACACACACACACACGCACACGCACACGCACACACACGCACACACGCACACGCCGCACGCGCACGCACGCACGCACACACACACACACACACACACACACACACAGGCGCGCGCGAATTAGGGTTAGTTCCCATACATTCTTGGATTCAATGAATGATGGATAGTCTCTGATAAATGAGACTTTCGATCTTTATTACATATGTGAAGAATGATGCAGAAAGAAATCTTAAGGTCATTCCATGTGGCTTCAGACGTTCTTTATCAATCTTATGCGAAAAAGAGGGTGAGACTTGTTTTCAATTTTCTGTCAAAAAATTAATAAACAAATAATTCTTTATGCTTTATGAATTGGGAAAAGACAATTTACTTGTTTAACACACTGAATTTATTTAAAAGATTTGTCAAACCACGCTTATGTAGCAGCCGTGGCACACTCTGTTTAGAACTCAAAACTCAAAGATATGCATTTCTTATTTCTATTTTGTTTTGCCTAATCTTTAAAATACTGCTTATAAATAAGTGTAGGGAAATGCATGTCATTCATATAATGGTGACGTGACAATGTGTTAAAAGGGATTCGAGAGGTGATTTTTAACAGGTTCACTCGATCAGCATCCATCGCTTTCTTTCGCTCAGAAATTCTCTCGACCGAGTAATCTGTCATAGTTTGCTAAGTCAAGTATTCTCATGAAGTGAGATATGTCTCACGTTATCGTACTGCTGCGAGAAACAACGCGTTGAAGATCGTACAAGATTTTCATTTCGAAAGCTCAACTCAATGAGCAAACTTTTTTTCTTTTCTTTTTTTATTTCACTTCTGCGCGAAACCATAGAGATCGTTTAAAATTACTTTAAAATTACTCACTCTTATGCTTGAGGCTGCTCGTTTAACTCTGAGAGAAGACTACGTGTAAGCCTTAGAAACGCGACAACGAACGGCGCCTGTAAGTGCTAAAGTTTGAATTACTCACCTTCAATGAATCAATTGCCACTATCCCGTTTACAGAAGCTGACACTTTACTTCTCGCTTTTGTAATATTAATATACAAACTTTTATGCAATCACAAAATTGCGAGAACCTAAAAAAAAGGAACAGTCCCTAAATAGTTAAAGAGATAATTGCGTGCATGACATGGGTAATCCTTTTTTTATTAAAACACCAACATTTCTACCTTAAATATATTTATCTCGCTCTCTGCCCTAATATTTACGTTATTTCTCATTACAAACAAAAATCCCACGCGCGCTTGTCTAAAAATCTACGATACAACAAAGTAAAACTCATTATTTTATTTAGACATTACAAAAAGTATTGCAAATTTAGATTTCAGGGATTTCATACTTTCAAGTGTCGAAGTATCTATTTTTACGAAAAAGACAGGAGACGTTTTTTTTATTGTAAACATATCTAACAAGAAACTCCATGGAAATGTCGGAAAATTTTAATGTTCTAAATGAAAATAAGGAACAAGTATTTTTTATACGTGCCCAATCACCCAAAACTTTTATTCTTTAAACATTTTATTTTTTAAATTCACTAACTACTTAATATTTTCCTTGTAACATAACTTTATTACATATACATAATTAAATTTGTAAAAAATTATTGGTTTGGTAAATAAAAAATTCGAAATTTTGAAAAATAATGTTAAGTAATAAGAATTTTTCAAAAAAATAACACAAACTTTTTCTCATTATTTTACTCTTAAAACTGTTTTACTCATTTAAACAAATTTTCTATCTTATATATTAGGGTGGGCCAAAAAAAACTTTTAATTTTTTTTTCCTTAGATACTATGAAAATATCGTCCAAGATGACGAAAAAAAAAATCTGGTAAAGTTTGAGCTCTTAATATTAATATTAAGAGGTGGCGATTTGTGATTTTTGAATTCCTATTTAAATAACACAGAAATATTTTTTTATTTTCTTTGGATTTTTATTGTGTTTGAACGGATAATTATCTAGTAAAAACCAAAACTTATTCTTGTAGGGAATTCGACGATCTACAAAAAAGGTCTGATATGATTTTTTGCTAAGTCAACTCTTTCAAAAGTAAAAAAAAAATAGCAAAAAATCAAAAAAAAAAAATAAAAAAAAATCATATCAGACCTTTTTTGTAGATCGTCGAATTCCCTACAAGAATAAGTTTTGGTTTTTACTAGATAATTATCCGTTCAAACACAATAAAAATCCAAAGAAAATAAAAAAATATTTCTGTGTTATTTAAATAGGAATTCAAAAATCACAAATCGCCACCTCTTAATATTAATATTAAGAGCTCAAACTTTACCAGATTTTTTTTTTCGTCATCTTGGACGATATTTTCATAGTATCTAAGGAAAAAAAAATTAAAAGTTTTTTTTGGCCCACCCTAATATATATAATATTTTCAATAATATTATGAAATGTTAATATTATGCTCTGAAAGAAAAAAACTCTTCAAAGGAATTTTGTCATCTAAACTTACATTAGGCACGTATAAAAAAATAGATGACGTGTCCCTTATTATTCTAAAAAATACTATTAAATAATCTAGAATATATACAATATATTAAAATCAAAGAGAGACATTTCGTAGGATTCCTTATGAAAAGCTTCTGATAAATTCCTTTCTCATATTTTCCATTCTCTTTTTAGCTTTCAGAAAATTTAAACAAGCAGTTTATTCTCGGGTTCTTGTACATTAAAAATGTACCATATGTATATTATACATAAGTGAGAATGTAAAAGCAAATTTTCGAATATAGGGCGTAACCATAAGTCTGTCCTTCCTGTACAGGACAGCGCAGTTTGACGGCAGCGCTTGCGCCGCGCAAGATGGATTCAACGCGGCGGTAAAATTCCCCTTCCCTATTTAGTCACACGGCGAACGTTCGGTTGATCTGATTGCGTTGCGTCTCGTGTCATATTCAGTGTGAATCGCAAGTACTTGTATTTCTCTTTTTCTCTCGTAAATCCTTTTCCTTTTCTCTCTTCTACTCCACTCTTTTTCACACATATTCTTTCTCCTTTTTTATTACTTTGGTTAAACATATTGTTATCAATCATAGCGATATATCTTTCAATTTTTAATGTAAAATTATCTCGTTGGTGTAACAAGTGAAACAACAGGATGCGATTGCGTCAGAGAAGTGAAATTTACTCTGAAAGCTTCGTTCGAAAAAAAGTGACAAAGCTTCAAGAATTTGGAAGTAGTTTGACTTCGATCGCTCTTCACTTCTTTAAGACATCAAAATTGATTGAGCAGTTAGATAAGAGCAAACAAGCAGCTAACAAAACAAGAGTTGAGTCGAGGTACGTTGCCGCAAAACTGTCTGGAACGATAAACTGAACGAAGGTTGCTATTTCTACTACCTGCCATTACTCGCGGTAGTTCCACGAGCGAGCTGGTACAAAGATTGTCGATCGATTTCAACGGCGACAAGCGCGAATCCTGCGTTCTTCAGTTTATCCATATATATAAATGGACCAATAGGTAAGTAGAAAATCTCTTTATTGTTATTTTTATACGTATCTTTTTCTCGTTTCGGCATCTGTCAATTTCCGCAATTTACACATTTTTATGAAAAGAGAAAAGCGAAAACTCCAGATGCGATAAAGAGGAATACGAATAAAAGGGAATATGATAAAAGGGAAACAAAATTAATATTTAAATTCGTGTCGATTTCGAAGCTCTTTCGAGCTGCATGGTCAAAGACGTTCACGTTTTTGGTTGTCAGCACAATCATCATTTTCTTAAATACATTTCTTATTTATTTGAAGATTATATTATATAAGTACAAAATCACTCAATGTTTCTCGAAGCGTGCCGCGATAAATCTGAATGTAAATTCTTTACAAAAATTGTATTTAAATTTGATCGAAAATACATATTATTCCATCGTAATATTGTAATATTTACATAGCAAGTATAGTGACCGAGACTAGAAACTGCTTGTTACAATCTTCATTGAAGAATGCGGAAATAATTAATTACAGCCTTTTAAGAGTTACTCCAATGAATAAGATCGCATCGTATGAATGTCTACAGATAATGATGTTTTATTCTAAAATGGTGTTTTTTATAATATAAGCATCTGATAAAAGTAGATCTCTAAATAACGTGTGCCTAAATATTACAATTGTACATCACATGTTGAATGTATAAATAATATAAAACTTGCGATTGTATCCATAGTTGTACGAGTGTAATATTATTTTTGCAAACTTTTTTTTAACGTACAAGATCATATGTAGCAGTCTTGCATCTCATTTACTATAAATATACTATATAAATATACATATGTTACATTGAGTGTAATCGTAGTAAGTAAAAATGTAATTTTTAAAAAATTTATTATATTATATTACATATGAGAAATAAGAGATAAATTTACATAATGCTGAACGTTATTAAGAACGTTATTAAGAAAAAAATAAAAGCAAATAATGCCTCGTAAAATCTTCTGTTACTGTTATTAAACGCCACATATATTTAGGAGAATAATTTATTTCAAGCAAGGAATAGCTATTAGTGGAATAGGAATTAGTTGCTTTTCAGTGACAATCTCTGCAATAATCTTATCATTGCATGAGAGCTTTAAAGCTGGAATGGAAATATCTTAGTAATATCATGGCACTACTAACTACAGTTACATTAGGCAATACATGCACAGAGTATATTCCACGTCGCTTGTTTTATAGCAATATACTAATTTGTATTGCTGCGGGTTTAATGTAATTATATTACGATATTTTCTAATGAACAGGCTCTTATACAATTCTACTAGAATGGCGATTATTTCAACAATAAATTTTCTCCAATAAAATAAAAATAAGAATATTTGAGAACAGTTGTAATTTTTAGAATAAATAATTTTTATAATTATTTAATAATTTTTGCCTTAAAAATTTTATTTTTAAAACTTATTTAATACTAGTATTTTTTATTCAATACTAGTATTTAATAGTAACTAATTAATAATATATCTTAGTTTATTGTAAAAATGCATGACACTCAAACTCTTTAACTCCGATAAAAATTGCACGTATTTATTGCATTCGTGTATAAATCAAACAAGCAATTTCTGATCGGATGCTGCATCGAAGTTGCTACATGAATTATTCAACTACTATCCGGAAGAAAGTGCGGCGGATAAAGCGGCGATTATGGCAGAATGAGAAAAAAGAAAAAAGAGTGATTATAAGAAAACGAGAGAAACAGAAAAGAAAGATGTTTTTTATTAACAAAATTTTAGAATTTAGAATAATTAAGAATTGATGATATAGAATAGATTTAGAAATGACGAAAGAAAAAAAACAGTTAAAAGCCGAGGAAAATGGCAAGATGTGATCCAGTTTAGCTTCCAAAAATTGCGCGGCAATTATCAGAAAAAATTTTATTGTTTTATTAAAAGAGCGGATAGAGTATCATATCAAGCTTCCGAACAAATATTTTAAAAATATGAAAAAAATCTTCTTTTTGCTAGTGATTAGAAATCCAAAACAAAGGGTATTACTTGACAGTAAATTGGCTATATAATTCTTCCGGTCTCATAAGTATTATATGAGTGTATTCATACGTCTATTTATTTATTTTCTTGTTCGGTTTAAATTTGTGTATTCATTCATTTGTGTATTTATTTATTTATTTTCTTTTTAAATTTGTTTAAATTTGTCCGGGACTTAGAGAACGGTAAAATATGTTATCAGTCCCATTCGTGCTGTCATAAACATCGAACACTTTCTCTACGTGTCACAGTTTTAATAACATATTTTTATATAAGGACTCTATTCGACACATAGCCTTGTAAGTAAATTAAGATATAAAACCATAGCGCGACATAAGAATTATATTACGCTGTTTTTAAAATAAATTGTTAAATACACTTGAAAAGGACCAGAACCAATGATCAAAACGTTGTGAACTTAAATAAAGGAATTATATAGCCAGTTTGCTGTCAAGTAATACCCTTCGTTTTAAATGTTTTAAAACACGGAACTGATTTCTTTTATAAATTTTCAAGATTTTACATGATCAATATTAACTAACTCTGTCGTCGCATGTAACAATACAAAACTTCAAAAAATTTGGAAAGAAATTTTCTGAGAAAGCAAAGTTTCCCAGTTTCTCTACGTTTGCTGCAGGAACTTTCCCGATACATTTTTACGTTTAGGAATGTGGCAGTATTTATAGAACAAGAATTGGAACACAACATTATAGAGCTCCACGATTGCAATAAAAAAGTAAATGATTTAATTGTTGATAAATATAAGACAAAGGTCTTAAAAAATTTAACATTTTTATATAAAAAGTGTAAGAAACAGTCGTTTTGCAAAAAAAAATGTTGACTTATATATATAGTCAATTATCGGCTTACATTCCGCGAACGTATATATACTCATACACACGTGTTCACGTATATTGTGTTGTGTGTGTGTGTGTGTGTGTGTGTGTGCGCAAGCGTAGGTGCGCGCGCGTGTGCGTATACGTGCGTAGTGTGACCTTTGACCCCATGCGCACGCCCCCCCCCCCACACACACACACACAATTGCAAAATACACTACACATAGAAGCACGCGCGTGTATGTATGTGTATACTGTATATATTATATTATTATATAAAAGTTATATTTTGTAACATATAAAAAAGATTGATATCTTGTAGATACGAACTTGTTATAGACATGGATGTACTTATTTGCATGTAATTATTTGGATTGTTAACCTCTAATCCACCCTGCATAATTCAAGATCACAGTGAGCTATTTTATTTATTTAAAAGATTTTTAAAGTATATAAGATTTTTAAGTTATATAAGTCAATTCTCCAATTAGTTCTGTTGATATTCAGTTATGCAAATATTCGTAAAGGGACTAATAATTCAAATAATTTAATTATTACTAATTGTGAGCCTCAAAGTGGGTTATGAACTGTATTATTTTTCTCAGAGTAACATCCGATAACATTCGCGTTAACATAATATATGCTCGCATATTTTCTTTATGTCTGTATGCATTTTTATTGTTCGTTTTCTATATTCTGACACTTGTTTCTGAACGCACGATCATAACTCCCATTAAACTTGATGCAACATCACTTTTATTTATTTGTGTAACTACCAACTTTATCGTATTTTATGCATTTGTACCTTTTTGTAGTATCAACAGATATTTGTTTGTACTTAAAATTGTCTTCTATTGTATCATGGAGATACTTAGTGACTTGACCTGACCTGACCTAACCTAACCTAACCTAACCTAACCTAACTGTAAGTTATTAAATATATTTCAATGACGTACCAACGTATTGCAAACTTACCCCAGACGGAACACAATATTTGTATAATGATAGTTTCCTGAAAATTTGCCGCCATTTTTAGTAAAAAAATCCTAATATCCATATTTTCTAATAATAGTTTTCAAGTAAAAAGCGTTTAAAGTTGGTTAATCAGATTATCGATAATTTGCTTATCGATAATTTGATTATTAATAATGTTCAGATAGTACGTATTTTCATTAGCAGATACCGTGGTAGATCTGAAACACTCTGTACATGCTTAACATCTTGAAGAATAGAGATATAGCTCTAAGAAATTGTAAAACATACGGTGTATTATGAATGTATAACGTACAAACTACGCTTTTGTACGGATGTACAAAATATCTCAAACAGCGAATTAATACAGCATCGTAGATAGATGTATCGCGATATCTCAAGTAATATACCTGTGAAGCACATAAGAAATTTCTTGTGAATAATTTATTTCACATCAGACGCTTAATATCTTCAGTTTGGAACGATTGTGCAGACACATCTCTCTGATAAAATCGTAATGTTAAGCGCGCGTTTATAAATAACATAGGTCATCGTATCGATAGACGTGTTATTGACAAGTGTATAACTGATGACAGTAGATAGCAGATAGGCGCAAATCATCATTGCAACTGATAACTTTTTTGTCGACAAGAGCGTATATAAATTACGCTTAGGACAAATTCATAAAACAATATCCAGATTGAATTGAGAAAATATCCATCGTCTAGTAAAGAAGACCTATTATTCTTATTTTCAATTATCATTAGCCAATTGCACGTCTCGATTGCACTCAAGATGAATTGAAACCTAAGGAAATTAGAACAGTTCCACCGTAGGGTTGCAGCTATACTACCAGGGATTTCTTGCTACATTCTTAGAGGACTTTAAAATATATATACTATATCCCATCCGTCATCTCTTCGGTACACGCCTCATAAATTAAATATTAATATTAAAATTTCATTGTCTCAGAAAAAGAAATGGTAGAGACGAGAAAAGCAGCGTAAGAAATTTTATTTTTTATAATGCCATGGATATCTTTCAAAGAATATTCGTGTACGTGAACAATAGAGAGAGAAAAACAACTATTACAGATAATGTTATAACCCTTTTATGTAAAACTATAAAATTTTGCATAAGCATGTTTCTGCTCTCTTTAAAACTCAAAACAAGTAGTTTTTATATATTGATATATTGATGTACCAATATGTATGCGTGTAATTATAATTATACTAATATTTTATAGCACTGAACAAATATATTTAAGCAAGCAACGTAACAATTTTTCTATTCGTAAAGACATTGAGTTAAATTAAAAATACTTATTTAATTTATTAAATAGAAAATATGAAAAATATGAAAATATGAAAAATTTACAAAATATGTTTATCAAACTAAAAATACCATTATTATTAAATATACAATAAAATATACAATAATGCAAGAACACTAGCGTAAATAAATTTCTTCACGATAATGTATTGACTGTTTTTATTAACCATGAAATATCACAATTCTGAAACGTTAATTAAGAAATATTTTTATAAATGTCTTTATTAAAAAGCAATTTTTTTAAAAATTATTATATAACTTAATATGTAATTTGATTATTTGATTAACTATAATAATATGCATATATTAATATATTTCAACATATTACATTACAGATCTTTTAACATATTTCTCAAAATAATGAAAATTGAACTAA
The DNA here is from genome assembly GCA_901521435.1 of Crematogaster levior. Classification (NCBI taxonomy): domain Eukaryota; kingdom Metazoa; phylum Arthropoda; class Insecta; order Hymenoptera; family Formicidae; genus Crematogaster; species Crematogaster levior. The sequence goes on from CABEGB010000167.1 coordinate 29,028, forward strand.
TGAAATTTTAATTTAATATTTTACAATATTTTACAATAAAAAATTTTTAAGCAAAAAATAGTCCATTTTAATAGTACGCTTCTCCTTTGTTTAAATTCTTATAACGGACTAATATAAAATGTATTTTTAAGCAAGTAAAAATATCTGGGACATTTTGGTCAGCTACGCAACGTGCATGTTTTGTTCTGTTCCCCATTTCGCCTTCGGGATCTTGGCTGCCCACTCGACTCATCAAATATTAATGCTTCGGTTTTAGTACAATGAAAATCGATTTTGTGAAAATGAAGATAGTTGAGCACGATTGGCCTTCTTACCTTCTTTCACTAGCATAACGGCGTGAAATAATGTTATAACTTGAATGATCTATAATTTTATCGATGTGCAGATAAATATATATTATATTAAGCTAGATTTAAATGACGCGTGGCTCAGCCATTCTTATTCTTTTACTACGCATTGTTAATCCGCACCTTTTAGGTACAAAAAACACATCGCGAGTGAAAATATCCGCCTTTGCCAATTGGAAATATTTGTATAACGACATATAATTCAATGTCATTTTTTAATGTAATACAATAATGCGCAATAACAGACGCGCATTTTCTATATCTTGGTTGTGTAACATAGATTAAAAATCGACACCATTAGAAGTAAAAATTCTCAAGAAATAAAAAATTTTCTCTTCAATGAGTCAAATGTGTAAAAAAAATTTGTATCGAATAATATTCGAGGTACATGAATATTATTATTAAATACATTTACACACCTACATGAACTCGAAAGAAAATCGCACTACTTTTTAAAAATTCAAAGTCATGTGTAACACGAGTTAGTGATGACTTCATTTGACAAACATTTACTGAAGCTAGCAGTCTTACCTTATTCTATTCGATCGCACTTTCTCTCTTTTGTCTAAAGCTGAATCCATAAAATGATGTCCGGACTCAACTTAATAGAGGTTGGGCTGTTGCCGAATTATAGGAAAGACATTGCTTGACTACGCGTGTGACAAAGAAACTACAAGTGTACTCGTACAGGTGACAGGTCGTACAGTTTCCTTGTCACACGTGTGGTATTCGCTCAGATGCTTGTTCTTGTTCCTCAACTCGGCAACTCCTATCACTAACGTGCGGTCCAGTAGTATAAGATCTATGATTCTCACACCACAAAAATTTGAAAAATAGCTTTTATATTAAAATTAAATTTTTTTTTGCTAATTTTATGCTTTATTCTCAATTGTGAGTGCTAACTGTTACACTTGTTGATGATCTCCCATTTATCAAATATTATTCAGATCAATTACCAAATTTTAAAGTGCGCAGACAGTTAGGAAGGACTGCCCTGATGTACATATGAGCGAAAGACTGTCTCGCGTATCTAGAATTTAATAAAATAAGCAAAGTTGCGCTGATTTATATCTCAAAGTGTGAAGTTTTTTCATTTGGACAACTTTTTTTAATAATGCGAGGAAATCCTCACGAATACCTCCTCCCCGGAGGAGGGAAGAGTTATGCTGGATTCTTACCGACTAAAATCATCGCGACGTCCTACTTCAACGGTAAGTTCCCAGATACACTTAGAAGGTATTCGTTCAGAGTCGCCCATGCCAACATTTTCGGAGGGGAGCACGAGGTATCTCTCCAGACCTCTCCTATATCGGTGACAAGACAATCTTATATACTCTAAATTTTTATAACATCTTTCTCTTACTCTTTTAATCTCTTAACAAAATCTCTCGTGCTCTGAATCAGAGCAACTTCTGAAAAAAAGAGGATTATACAGGATGAAAGGACTTGGGATCAAACTCGGAACCTTTCACTTTCTAATCACTCACGCTAGCATAAAGCACATTATCTTTCATTTGGACAATTGTGGTATATTGTTGAAATTACTTTCTTTTAATGTGTATTATATACAATAAAGGATCTAACCGAATAAGCAGAGTGAATGTGTCTTTTTGCGTTCAATTTTTTCTAGGATTACTTATGAAAAAACACTTGCGTATAAAATTTCAGATTTTTATACCATGGAAAAAATTATAGCAAAATAGGTAATTTTTACTCTTTTAATGACTTCAAGGGTTAAAAATTGACAAAATTTTCAAAAAATTCTACAAAATCCAAAATTTATGAAAAAAAAATTTTTTTTTAGCGAAATTCAATTTTTAAAAAATCAAAAATGTTTTCAAAAATTAATTCATTAATAACGATTTTGATGATCTACCATCTTAAAAAAAAAATTATGTTCATCTTGGAGTAATTTTTCGCTGAATATAAAAAAATCAGATTTTTTGGAGTGATAAACATAATGAAAAAAATGTGATATTTGACTTTTCACTCCTTTCGAGGAATTAGTTTGGAATCTCTGAATCATTTTTTAATTTTTTATTTTATTTCTGAATGTCATGTGAGGAATTTTTAATAATCATAAGTTGAATTCCATGACGATTATACTGTTTGTTTCTGATGTTTTAACATTCTCACCTATGACACCAATTTTTGTTCTTTATTAAATTCATTATGTTTTACATTTTATTTTTACACTTACATCTTTAACTTTTTATTTTGTAAGTCTTGTTTTTACAATTTTATCTACTTATTTTATCTACAATTTTATCTACTTATTTTAAATATGACTTAAGGTTTTTGACGTTTTAAACATTGCTTCAATTTACACTGTTTATTGTCCCTTAACTAACTTTCAATGTTTGTCTTATTGTTAGTTATCATTGGATAAAGATAAACATAATTATAATCATTGATTTTATATTGTACTTACTATTATGACTTAAAGTTTTTCAAAGCATAGAGTATTAATTGACAGCAAAATAGCTATATAATTCCTTTATTAATATTCACAACGTTTTGACCATTGGTTTTGGTCCTTATCAAGTGTATCTAACAATATATTTTAAAAACAGCGTAATATAATTCTTATGTCGCGCTATAGTTTTACAAAACCTTAATTTGCTACTTACAGGGCTGTGTGTTAAATAGAGTCCTTAATAAAAATTATAAAATATATATATATGTTATTAAAACTGTGACTAGCAGAGAAAGCGATGTTTATGACCGCACTGGTACTGAGTAAAAACATATTTTACTATTCTCTAAGTCTCCCGGACAAATTAAAAGATAAACAGATAAAAAGTAAATAAATAGATAAACATAAGAATACATAGATTTAAAACAGAACAAGAAAATAAATAAATAAATAGAAGTACCTATAATTACACTCGTATAATATTAATAAGACCGTCGTAAATCGCGATTAAGTTTTCGATGTCTTTTTGCTGGTTTATGGTCGAATTACATTTTTTGATGAAAAGCATTTCTGCTATGTCTCTTCTTTTGATGTGTCTTTCCTTGTATAAAATTTTTGGGTTTTGCCAGTCAAATTTATGTGCGAAAGATAGTTTATGTTTGCTGACTACGTTTGCTGAGTGGTTAGTTTCATGTTCCTTAAAATCGTTTTGATGTTCTTTTAACCGTGTTTCGAGATGTCTTTTCATTTGCCCTGTATAACTCGCGTTACAGTTTGAATCTAATCTGTACATCAGTTCTGTGTGTTTTAATACATTTAATGCATCTTTACCCTTTTTAACAATACGACCTAATTTATTAGGGATAGTAAACAAAACATTTAAATTGACATTTCTTAATATGCGTTTGATATTCTCGCCAAATTCTTTAGTGTAAGGGATGGGAATACGATTCCTTGCGTCAAAATTGTTGTTTTTATTATCCATATTATTACTATTCCGTCGCTGTTGTAATTCTTTTAATCTTTGTCTAATTTGTTTATTAATAATTTGTGTCGGGAAACTATTATTTCTTTGACAATATTAATATTTTTTTTATGGAATTGTGAATCAGATAATAAGATGGCCTTGTCTACTAAATTTGTGATTGTACTTTTCTAAAAAGGGTATTGAAGATTCCTTTTCTATTTCGTGTGTAAATATTAGACGGAGTAACTATTAAAAATTTCAAGAACAGTGTGGATTTCGGTTTTAGGAACTATCATGAAAATGTCATCCATGTATCTATAAAAAACAGAGACTTCAAAATCAATAAGTCTTAAATAATGCGTTTCTAAGTCGTCCATTATTAAGTTGGCAAAAATGGGGGAAAGTGGAGATTCCATTGGGATGCCGAAGATTTGTTTATAGAATAGCCTTCCAATACCAAAACTCGTGGAAGACAGGACCAAATCAATAGCATATAAGAATTGTTGCAGATTAAATTTTGTTACTTTCAAGATGTAATTCCAACGCGTCTCAATTGCTTTTAGAGTTAGTTCCTTAGGTATTATTTTAAAGTACTGTAACATTAAGAGATAAAAGAATTTCCTCAGTCTGAATATGCATATTTTTTATGTTGCTTGCAAAAGTCAAACTGTCTTTAATGTGAGATTTTGATTCTCAGACCGATTGAGCATTCCGATCAACCGGTTGATTTCGTGTAAGTATCTCGCTACATTGTATAACGGACTCCCGTAATAGTTACCCGACACAAATTATTAATAAACAAATTAGAAAAAGATTAAAAGAATTACAACAGCGACGGAATAGTAATAATATGGATAATAAAAACAACAATTTTGACGCAAGGAATTGTATTCCCATCATATTAAGAAATGTCAATTTAAATGTTTTGTTTACTATCCCTAATATATTGGGTCGTATTGTTAAAAAGGGTAAAGACGCACTAAATGTATTAAAACACACAGAACTGGTGTTACCACGTACTAAATGTATTAAAACACACAGATTAGATTGTTCAAACTGTAACGCGAGTTATATAGGGCAAACGAAAAGACATCCCGGAACACGGTTAAAAGAACATCAAAACGATTTTAAGGAACATGAAACTAACTACTCAGCAAATATAAACTATCTTTCGCACACGAATTTGACTGGCAAAACCCAAAAATTTTATACAAGGAAAGACACACCAAAGACACACCAAAAGAAGAGGGATAGCAGAAATGCTTTTCATCAAAAAAATGTAATTCGGCCATAAACCAGCAAAAAGACATTGAAAACTTAATCGCGATTTACGACGGTCTCATTAATATTATACGAGTGTAATTATAGGTACTTCTATTTATTTATTTATTTTCTTGTTCTGTTTTAAATCTATGTATTCTTATGTTTATCTATTTATTTATTTTTTATCTGTTTTAATTTGTCCGGGAGACTTAGAGAACAATAAAATATGTTTTTATTCAGTCCCAGTGCGATCATAAACATCGCTTTCTCTGCTAGTCACAGTTTTAATAACATACATATATATTTTATAATTTTTATTAAGGACTCTATTCGACACACAGTCCTGTAAGTAGCAAATTAAGATTTTGTAAAACCATAAGAATTATATTACGCTATTTTTAAAATATATTGTTAGATACACTTAATAAGAACCAGAACCAATGGTCGAAACGTTGTAAACTTTAATAAAGAAATATAGCCAGTTTGCTGTCAATTAATACCTTTTGATTTGAGTTTCTAATCACTGGCGAAGAGAAGATTTCTTCATATTATTAAAGTTTTTATCATGATTATCCATCAACTTTTATAGGAAAACCTGTGGCAACGGAACGGTGGCGTATAATGGGATATGAGCTACAACTTTTTACAGAAGTGCTGTTATGTATTGAAATATTTTGCAATTATTGCTATTAGATGTTCCTTATCGCGTGCTGTTATCAGTTGTCATATTATTTTTAGCTAAAAGATACTATAAATTTTTTAATGTGTTTGCCGCACTTTCCGCGACCTGGTTACAATTTCGTTGATACATTAGCATAAGGTAACAATTATGAAATTCTATTTTTTATTACCATAAGTAATTTTACGCTATTAAACAATCTTTTCTAGTCACTTTAGTAAAGTTTTTCTGTACAGATATTGATTATCTGTGATATTTTATATTTATCTAGTGTAAAGGTACATAACGGGGCATTAGGCCGTGGGGCATGATGATACAATAAGTGCACGCAGCCGGCGCAACGCCATAACCTCTTTTCTTCTTCTTATTGTTAGTTATATCACAAGTGTCAAACATTTAAAAGTATGTATATAATGATTTCTGCTGTATTAATTTGTGCAATACTACATTCGTGCAATACTACTACATTTATTGCGTGTTCTAAAAAATCATTTTTAATAAGTTTTAAACACTAATGTATAAGAATTATATAAGTTTTGAGGAGTCCCATTATGCCCGCATAAAGATAATCAGGTTAAGTCATGGTCTCAATAAAATAAAAATTTCATCCTTTTAAACTATTCTTTCACAGTAAAACCATTTTTTTCTTATAATAGACATTCCAAAGAATATTTTCATGCAAAAATAATTTATTTATCTATTTTTAATTTGTTTAAAATTTATTTTAACCTTAGCGTTCCCGTTATGTCTCAGGTTCCCCTATTTATGTTCTTGGGATTTCTTGGCGTTAAAACTTTTGTTTTCAATCTTTCATTATAAAACCAACAGATTACGATCAACTAATCCATATCGAACAGTGCGACTTGTTGCTTCGATATTTTCGAATCTCACCTAGATTTTACGAAGAACATGAACACTCAAGTCTTTTTATTCATCATCATTATATTGCTCAAGATGGGCAAAGAGAAACCATCTTGAGCAATATAAGAGAAGAAATTAATGTTTCAAATAAATTTGTAACTATTCAATAGTAATTTGTTAAGTTATTTGATAATACACACACCTATTGTACAACCGTTGACTCCAACGTCCAATTTCTACACATTTGCTAATTTAACATTGAGAGTCTATAATTTATTGTTAATTTAAACAAATTTAAATAAATTAAATTACTTATTCAACATTCCTTTCCCGTAATAGACTTAGTTTTGTTGTTGTGATTGTTATATTAGGTACATTACAATTACTGACATTGATGAAGTTTTGTTGATACTGATTCCATGACTGATTGCTCTCAATCCTACAAATATATTTTCTGAGTCTTCTGGTGATGATCTCTTCGTTTTTCTTTATTGAATGAGACAGTCAGGGCCAGATTAAGAAAAATTGCCGCTATGAGCCTAATGTTGTATCTCGCTCGTTTAATAATTCATGAAATGTTGTTCAAGAAAGTCAGCTATGCTCAAGGTTAAGTATAAAAGTACTAGAACGTTTCTCAGGCATCAAGAAACACGGCAGTGTTTTGCGTCAAGTGTACGCACGAAGCGATGCGAAGTGACGAGCACGAGCGCTATGTTTACGCCGCGCGATTATTCAGCACAGCCAAGATTTATCAGCTATAACACGGCTGATCGGATGCGTTTCTGGATAGGCTTAATCGATTCCTTGGGTGTCTTTTATATGATAAAAGTCTTTACTTTTTCTGTCTTTACTTTTTCTCTACGTTTTGTATTAATTGAGATATTCTAACTTAATATCTAAAATCATCGATTTTACGATTAAGAAACATCATAAAAATTTCCATCTGACAATTTTTCAGAAGTCAAAACTCTGTCCCCTACAATTTTTGATATCAATTTCCCAAGTTTTCAAAATCTCCATAAGAGCATCAATCAATTGTTCGGCTTTATGCCTAACATTGTGCTTGAACTTTAAGAAGCGTTCAACTGGTTTGCATTATCACTTCGTATAATAAAAGACAGTTGGTCAATATGAGAAACATCGAGCGATAAATTGATGTTGAATAGTATTTGCTGCTTTTTATTTCAAACGTTATTGTGATCAATATTTTTTTGACATTTTAAAATTTGACATTTTTTATGATTGGCCAAATGTTTATGAGCTTGAATTTTTTATTCAGCATGTTTTCTATCGGAAAAGCCTTTTGAAAATTGATTGCTGCTTTCTTGACTGAAGAGGAAACAAGGATCAATATACGGCTCCTGTCTGAGGAGAATATATCAAACATTGACGGTTTCTTGTTTCGCAATTCACCATCGTTCTCGTGAAAAGTGACTTACCAGAAAGCGTATCTTACCAGAAAAAACTCGCTTTGAGTTTGAAAAATCTAAATTCTGCTTAATTCCGTTTTTTATTAAAATATGGATAGTGAAATCGTCAATAATCTACTCGGCAGGATCAGAACTAATAGGCTTGCTTGCTTGCTTGTCTTGTATGTCTTGTTATTATTATCATCAATATCATTATAACTGCTTGAAGACTTTGAAGGTTGAAAAATTTTGTTTAAGACAAAATCAGAGTTCAAGGTATTGCAAGATTTATCATCATCGCGAAACTGAGTTATAGACGTTTGATGGTGGTAACAAAAATTGTCTATTTTTGCAATTTTATCACTTTATTTTCTTTTTTGCCTTCAATTTGGAATACTGATAAGTTCAATTTTTTTCGTCTACCCATATTTTCATAGAACCCAATTTATCACTCATACACAATTTGAAAATTAACGCAAAAATATAGAAACAAAAATATGCAACACAAAAGCATAAATGCGTTCATTTTACAAACTTCCAAAAAATATCAGTTAACGTACAGCTGATATTTGGAAGGGTAGCAGTATGTGCAACACGTCAGTTAAAATAACATAATTAGAGGTTTACTTTTAATCAAAAGTAAGTTAAAATATTTACTATTCAATGAAAAAAAAATTTAACTTGCAATGTAACTTTAAAATAATTTGTTTTGATTTTTAATCTCTCAACAAGACGTATTTTACCACTTTAGGCCCGGAACCACTCTGACCTCCTTTTATATTAATCCTGTGGAGACAGTCGATAGTGAGCCTGTAGAAATATCCTTTCAGCGAGTAGTAACAACATATAAATATTGCTTTTTCTGTCGTTCACAAAGAATTAATGTACCATTTGAAATTCGGTTATCAGTAATTTTAAAAAACTAATTTATAGAATTTATATTCCCAAAAAAAATTTTGTTGCTATCCTATATACTTGATAAAAAAAGATTTTACGATAGCGAGTTGAATAATTTGAGAATATATTCAAACTCTCCAGCACAATAGAAGAGCTGAAGCATTTCCTGGACGCATTACCTGATAATTGCAATCCTGAATTGAAAAATAGAATTAGAGGTGAATCTTTATCTGGTTGAAAACTTTCACTGGTTTCACATGACTTCGATGCGAAACTTAAAAAATCGCATGTCTTACAAGCTCTGGTAGATTTTTTCAAATTAAAGATTGGTAATTTCAACCTGATTGTTTCCATTTTGGGACTTGAGCGGGAACAGCAAGTGTTTATGATTATTGTGAAGAAGTCATGAATATCATGAATACTCAAACCCCGGTTGCAAGTTTCAATTACAAACACATAAACCGTTTTTATCAGTTAAAAGTACTATGTGAGAATGTTTTCATGATCAAATAAAAAATTGGTCAGTCTATTCGTTTCTTTATGTGCTCATTTTTTCAAAAAATTAACGAAAAAATGTAATTTTAATTTTTTTCACTGTGGCCCACCTTTTGAAAAAATCTGGAAAAAATATATTTTGTAGGAAGTTGAACAGAGATTCACGTGCATTTTTTTTTAAGTCCTACGTGAACATTTATAAGTTCAAGACGATTTCTCTGCGACAGCTTATAAGTAAATTCGAATATTGTTAAAATTTATCTAAATTTATTAGATAATAAAATTGGTATTTTTCTTGAAACTGAACAATATTAATATCATTAAAATCAAAATTGCAAATTCACACTTTTCTAGAGCCCAATAGTGAATAGACAAAGAATAAAAAAATTTGACAACATAAAGATAAATGTATCAGGAGACGCGGTAGCGTCTCCGGCCATGTTCAAATTTTGGACGCTACAAGTCTCTTATCCAGAACTATTAAAGTCGATTTTTTGGGGGTACAGAACTATTAAAATATAAAAAATTTTGAAATGCATGTAGCATATTCTGAAAGGTGGCATCGCCACGAGTAAGTTAAGCCAAAAAAAAAAAAAAAAAAAAAATCGGTCAAGCCGTTCTGGATATACAAACGGTCAAAAAGTGATGTTTTTCATGAAAAATTGTTCTCTGTCCGCAGTCATGTATGTACTTCTCTTCTCTCTTACCTTTCACTCACACCTCCCCCAACTTCCACTCACCCTCCCCTCCCCTCATTTCCCTTTCTCACCACGCCCCCCTTCCTCCCCTCCCCTCCCCCTCTCTATTTTTTCATTTTTTTCGCTTTTCTTACACTTTTTCATCATCTTTCACCCCCTCTCACTCTCTCACACCCTTTCTGGTGTATTTACCATTTATTAAAAATTTTTAAAAACCACCTCTTGAGGGTGAAATTTTTAATATCTCAAAAACAGTACATTGAAAAAATACGGTACTTGTGTCGTTAATTAACATTTCTTATGGGGTTAATTTACTGCTCAATAAAAATTTTCAAAAACCACCTCTTGGGGGTAAAATTTAATATCTCGGAAACGGTCGAAAACGGTGCATTGTAAAAATATGAGACATGTGCCGTTAATTAAGATTTCTTATGGGGTCAATTTACCATTTATTAAAAATTTTCAAAAACCATCCCTTAGGTATGAAATTTAAGATTTCGGAAACGGTGCATCGCAAAAATACGGAACCTGTGTTATTAATTAAGGTTTTTTATGGGGTTAATTTACCATTTATTAAAAATTTTCAAAAATTATCCCTTGGGGGTGAAATGTAATGTCTTGAAAACGGTGCATCGCAAAGATATGAGACATGTGCCGTTAATTTAGGTTTCTTACGGGGTCAATTTATCATTTATTAAAAATTTTCAAAACCCCCCCTTGGGGGTAAAATTTAATATCTCGGAAACGGTGCATCGCAAAAATACGGGATCTGTTTCGTTAATTAAGGTTTCTTATGGAGTTAATTTACCATTTATTAAAAATTTTCAAATACGCTAATGTAATAATAAAATTTAATTGAATTTACCGCTTAATCTCTCGTTTTAATGTAAATATTTAATAAAATATTCCATTTACTTACTATTTGTATAATAATTTATATAATAATAAAATTTATGTTAATTGAATTTATCGCTTAATCTTTCGTTCTAATGTAGATATTTAATAAAATATTCAATTTACTTACTAAGTAAAATTTATAACATTGTCCTTTAACTTCAAAAAATTCTAAGTTTTTAAATAAACCTAATAAATAAAATTGAAAGTGATAATAAATATTTTCTCAATTTTTGATCTCTCTATACTAAACGATAAGAAATTAATCTTAAACCATCTCATCCAAATAAAATTCTAAATAAATTAGGTTTAATGATTATTAATATTATAGATATAATCTTAAATAAAATATTAATATAAATACTAAAACTGTTAAAAATATACAGGGTGTCCCATGTAACCTGACAAATCGAAATAACTAAAAAAATACGCATTGGACGACATAATATCCAAAATAAAAGTTGTTCCTGTCGAAGAGCGTCGTCGAATGATACCAAAATTGACCCTGCCCCCGCTCCCCTGGGGGTAGGGTGGGGGGCAACTTTTAAATCTCAAACGGGAACCCCCATTTTTTATTGCAGATTCGGATTCTCCATAAAAAAATAAGTAAGTTTTATTCGAAACATTTTTTTTGATTCGTGACAGATGGCGCTGTAAACGATGAAATAGAAAGATAGTGGGGGTAACGAAAGATTGAGACTGGGCATTGGATAACAATTTTTAAGAAAATTTTAGTAATTTTTATAACAATTTTTGAGGAAAGTACCTAACGAATCAAACTCCTCTCGCCTCTCACCTTCGGGGTGCTTGTTTTCGGTGAGTCCCCTCGCCTCTCACCTTCGGGGTACTTGTTTTCGGTGAGTCCCCTTGCCTCTCACCTTCGGGGTGCTTGTTTTCGGTGAGTCCCCTCGCCTCGAAAACAAGTACCCCGAAGGTGAGAGGCGAGGGGACTCACCGAAAACAAGCACCCCAAAGGTGAGAGGCGAGGGGACTCACCGAAAACAAGTACCCCGAAGGTGAGAGGCGAGGGGACTCACCGAAAACAAGCACCCCGAAGGTGAGAGGCGAGAGGAGTTTGATTCGTTAGGTATTTTCCTCAAAAATTGTTATAAAAATTACTAAAATTTTCTTAAAAATTGTTATCCAATGCCCAGTCTCAATCTTTCGTTACCCCCACTATCTTTCTATTTCATCGTTTACAGCGCCATCTGTCACGAATCAAAAAAAATGTTTCGAATAAAACTTACTTATTTTTTTATGGAGAATCCGAATCTGCAATAAAAAATGGGGGTTCCCGTTTGAGATTTAAAAGTTGCCCCCCACCCTACCCCCAGGGGAGCGGGGGCAGGGTCAATTTTGGTATCATTCGACGACGCTCTTCGACAGGAACAACTTTTATTTTGGATATTATGTCGTCCAATGCGTATTTTTTTAGTTATTTCGATTTGTCAGGTTACATGGGACCCTGTATAATACCATGAATATTGATATTTCATTAAGTATTTTTCATTTCATTAAGTTCAGTATTTCATTAAGTTATTTCATTAAGTATTTTATTAAGTTTATTAAATATTTTCCGAATTATAAAGCTCCAAATTTGCAGTACTTTGATATAAAATACAAAATATTTCGTAAAATATTTAGTTTTCGGTAGGTCTTACCCTAATACTTTTATGCACAAAATAATAAGACAAAACTATTGGTGCAAAGAATATAGTTATCCTTAAAGAAAAATACGCAATTGCATATTGCAAATAGCATAACTTTTTTAAAACTTTGCGTTTTTTTTGCACCAATTGATTCATATATCTGTACTTTAAAAAGTAGGTGATATCTCAAAAAATCATAAATGAAAAGGTCAAGCCATGTTCAAAAATAGACCCTCAAGAATTTGAATTTTTACAAATTTAAATGATTATCTAATAATATATCACCATGAAAAGTAACTGATATATTATACAAGGTGCCAGTTCAAAGTGAACATACATAAAGTGTATATTATCTAAATAAATTAATAAAATAAATAATATAATAAATTTAATAATATATTACCACGAAAAATAACTGATATGTTATTCAAGGTGCAAATTCAAAATGAACATACATACATAAGGTGTATATAAGTAAAATTGATTAAAATTTGACTCTAAGTGAAAGTACATAAGTGATATGTTATTCTTAGTGCACAAAATATAAAAGTCGTTTATTGAAGTTTGATTTGAAATTTATACAAGCCTGGACAATGAAAAATAGTTGTTTTTGTAATTCCAGAGTACTAATTTGTTAATGACTCGGAAAAAGAACATGGCGGCCTGCTCTCAAAAAACTTTCGATGGATGGAATAAATAATTAAAATGAAAGAGTTATGAAAATGGTTTAGATTAAAAATCTCCAATCTTTCTGTAGTAAAATTTCGAATTTTCGTATCAATTTCCGATTTTGAATTTGTTATACCGTATTTTCAGCGAGTAATTTATTGATCAAAAAGTGTTGTCTTATTGCTTGAAACGGGTAAATATTAAATAAACTCAAAATTCATAAATAAAAAAGTTGTCATGTCAAGTACAAAGAAGCTACACGTTTAAAAAGATTAGTGATTATCTGACGTAACATACAACTATAAAAAATCAGATATTAATTATTCAAGATACAAGTGCGAAATAAATATCGTTAAAATATAGATACAAAATTTATCACAATTTGACTCTGAAAAGTAAGTGACATGTTTCTTAAAGTGCATGTATAAAATGTAAGTTTTTTGATAATGATTAATTTAAATATTTGCATTATCTCTCTCTCTCTCTCTCTCTCTCTCTGGGCAGGGTGACATATGTGATTGATATTTAACAGTACTACTAACTTATTGAATAGTCAGAGGCAAGTTGTGTCGGACGAATCGGAATGTAAGTATTATTATTTCAGTGGATACTGAGAAACGCATCGAAGTTTTTTGAGAGCAGGCCGCCATGTTCTTTTTCCGAGTCATTAACAAATTAGTACTCTGGAATTACAAAAACAACTATTTTTCATTGTCCAGGCTTGTATAAATTTCAAATCAAACTTCAATAAACGACTTTTATATTTTGTGCACTAAGAATAACATATCACTTATGTACTTTCACTTAGAGTCAAATTTTAATCAATTTTACTTATATACACCTTATGTATGTATGTTCATTTTGAATTTGCACCTTGAATAACATATCAGTTATTTTTCGTGGTAATATATTATTAAATTTATTATATTATTTATTTTATTAATTTATTTAGATAATATACACTTTATGTATGTTCACTTTGAACTGGCACCTTGTATAATATATCAGTTACTTTTCATGGTGATATATTATTAGATAATCATTTAAATTTGTAAAAATTCAAATTCTTGAGGGTCTATTTTTGAACATGGCTTGACCTTTTCATTTATGATTTTTTGAGTACATATATTAGAAAAAATACATCTTAATAAACAAATCCCAAACGAATGAACGAACGCGTTTTGAACTTACGGAGTCCTCTTCAGCGGTTGCGAAAGTATAATCATCTTGTTACAAATATAAAAGCAGAAACCGAATGCTCATAACAGTGAGCATGTGTCGCAGTCAAATACATAAAACAGAGTCATGAAATCCTCCGGATTGGTAAACACGGTGGAGCGATGACCGTTGATAAGAAAATCTATCAGATGGAAAGTTAAGAATAAAAAATTTTTTTGGTCCGAATTTAATTGTTAAAGGTTGATCATAGGGTTTGTAAGTTTGTTACCAAGATGTAAAAAGTTATTTTAAGAATATCTAATGTAAAATTAGGTAATTAATAATTACTAATTACTAATTATTAATTACTAATTAAAAAATTATTTTGGTCCGAATTTAATTGTTAAAGGTTGATCATAGGGTTCATAAGTTTGTTACCAAGATGTAAAAAGTTATTTTAAGAATATCTAATATAAAATTAGGTAATTAAAATAACTTTTTACATCTTTCTTTTTACATAAAGAAACGAATAGACTGACCAATTTTTGATTTGATCATGAAAACATTCTCACATAGTACTTTTAACTGATAAAAACGGTTTATGTGCTCATTTTTTCAA
The DNA here is from genome assembly GCA_901521435.1 of Crematogaster levior. NCBI lineage: Eukaryota > Metazoa > Arthropoda > Insecta > Hymenoptera > Formicidae > Crematogaster > Crematogaster levior. The sequence continues at coordinate 44,049 of CABEGB010000167.1, forward strand.
AAAATTAACGAAAAATGTAATTTTAATTTTTTTCATTGTGGTCCATTTTTTGAAAAAATCTGGAAAAAATATATTTTGTAGGAAGTTGAACAAAGATTTACGTGCATTTTTTTTTAAGGTGGTAGATCAACGGAATCAGGGTGAAAAAAATGTTTAAAATTTATTTTCATTTTTTAAAAATCGAAATTCGCACCGAAAAAGAATAAAAAAAATATCCTCATTAATGTCTAGGTGTAATCGATTTTTCAGAATTTTATTTGATTTTTTACTGTAAAAATCGTAAAAATGTAAAAAAGTTGTTTTTTCGCTCTAACTTGATCACGTCTCCATATAGAAATCTAAAATTTGGTATGTAAGCGTCTTTTTATATGAGTTACCTTAGGAAAAAAGGTCAACTCGAAAAGCCGTGGGGGCATTTTCACTATATTTATTCCGTTAGGCCCTTTGTTTGTATGCATTTTTATTAGTGTTGTTTATATTATGTTTACGAGTGTTATTTATATTATTGTGTATTTTCAGATAACGATTTAAGTCTACTATATTTATAGAAATAAGTCTACTATTAATGGGATCAAAAATAAAATGCAAATATATTATCATTGTTTAACAAAATGTTAATAATACATCTTATGTTTTTTTCAAACTTTGAATGAGCAAGCTCCATTAACCATGCTCACTGTGCCTCTCTTTTAAGAAATAGGGTGTTTAAACATGAAGATATATTAAAAGTTTCGGTGTAATCGAAACTCTCACATCCTTATAAACACCCTATAATTACTAATTCTTGCTTTATATTTTACACTTTTTTTGCATTCTTTCCCTTCTAAATACTCAACGATTTTCTAAAACTTCTGTATTTTTTAGTTTATCTACTAATTGCTAAATATTATTATCTTTTAATGAATTTAATTCATCATTCATTGCAATAGTCCAATTTACAGATTTCTTTTGAATTAATCGCTTCATAATATAATTTTTCGGAGTTATTTCTGCAATGCTCATACACGGACTGTCACACCAGCTTGGCTTTCTTATATTCTGTCATGCAACGTTTGCGTTTGCTTTTTTATTTGAGTCTATTATGTCAATTTTTTAATATTTTGTACTTGTTCGGCGCTCACTGATACTTCTCGTTGTAAATATCGTTCTTAGAATAAGTATTAATTGTCGAGTTATTTGTGTCGTTCGTTGTTTCACGTGATTGATTGATCGGTTTAAATTGCTTATTGTATCGATAATCTCGCGGGTTGACGGCGATCTAGCAACACACCTCTAGATTCGCGGCTCACCGTAACGTGCTGCCATCCGTCGATCAGCGAGATGTCGAAAGGAACGCATGATTGCTGCGTGCTTGACTTCACTTCTAGTCGGGCTTCTTCGCCGTACGCACCTCTTCCGAGACAGGATCGAGGCCGACGATTGATATAAAACCAAGGATAAGCTCTCTCGTCCAGATCTCGAAGCCGAGGGACGCGCGTCGCTTGGGGATCAAGGCTATCACCATCTGAAGGAGGATAACGCACGCTTTGCACGCTTTGCACGCTTTGCACGCTACTGCTTACAGCACGCTCCACCTCCCGGCGATTGATGCCTCCGCCGCTAATCACGCTGCAGAGCACCTCGGCCCACGGTGAGTCGCTTTCGCTTTATCGCATACTTTTCAAGTTTATTACGTTAGACCGTTCGTATCGCTAAACGGCGGCATTGCTATATCGCCGTCGTCCTGGTTCTCGTATTCGCGTATTTTGCCGCGGCGAGACTATTACACCCTCGCCGAACAGTACTCTTATGGATTTCTTACGATACATTTAATGATTTCTCTTTTTGAATTTACAGTCTCAATTTTTATACACGTAATTGACAGTTTCCCATCCTTGAATTAAATCTCTGTTAATTTTTACATCGCTCCTTTCTGGTACACTTTATAATATGTATTTCAAGTTTTCTAGGTATTCTATAAGTAAGTAACCATTCATTGTTTTTTATCTAATTTTCATCATTTCTCTTTCGATATATGAACAAAACATTCAGTATTAAATACTTTAAAATATTTTACATTATTGAATTACCATACCATAACTTGTACGGAAATTATTTTCAACTTTGAGCTACTTTTATTTAATACATACACTACATAATTGATTGCCTCTGTCCACAAAAATTTATGCATATTGTTTTATGGATATATAAAATTGATCGTGCCGTCTCCACAATTCTATTTTCCCTCTCAGATATACCATTCTGTTTAGGTATGTACGACGATGTTGGTATGTCTTATTCCTTTTTTAATTCGTTCACATTTCTATCGATGTATTCGCGATTATCTGTGAACAATTTTTCAATATCGCACTCAAATTACATTCTAATCTTATTAAAATATGTTATTTTTAATTTTACTTCTGACTTATTTTTCAAAAAATAATGATTAATAAATTTTCAAAAAACGGTTCTATAGCCAGTAAAATCATCTTTGAAACATAATAATCGCTTCTTACCAAGTGAATCTATCTACATTTTAGGTCCACACATATCTGCATAAATTCTTTCTTTTGGCTTCATAGTCCTTTTAAGTAGGCATAAGGGGCTGGTTTTATCTCAGGTCCTCCGTGGCGCGGGATACTATGCGGGTGCGCGGGTATGACGTCACGCGAAAAGGAGACGGAGGGGAGAGCCTTCTTACCTGCGGCAACCAAAGTTCACATTAACCCAACTTCTTGTTTGTCAAAAAAAGGTTCAAACAAATAAGACCTAAACAAAGATCCCGATTTCTATTTTATAGTTCCATAAATCACTTATTTTTTATAAATTTCCAACGCCGGAAGATAAAATTAGATCTTTATTTTAATGGGCTGTTTGAGAATGTGGAATCGGTCGTATGTTCCCAATCATGTTACATTTTTCCGCGGTCTATTACAATTTTTAATGTCGTCATTGTTACGGAAGGTACCCTTTATATTGGCATATTTTCTAGAATCATCTAAAGTCGAACAACAATCTTTTGCAAAACATCTTTTTGCCAATATAAAGGGGACCTTCGCGACAAACAGCCAACAGTTCGGTGCTCGAGCGTGCAATTAGGCATGCGTCACGCGTATTGCCTAATTGCTCCAATCTAGCCACTGAAAACTCACAGCGAGAAACAATAGGTATAAAAGAGTCGCACACCGGAGGCTGCCTAAGCTTTTCGCTAGTTTAGTTCGCTTACTACCGTCTCGCTAACCGCCTTAGATTTCCGTTCAGTTTACAGCAGTATATTAGCATCCGCTTCTACGCACCCGCTTTTCGCCGTAGTTACTCGCTTTCAGCACGCACGTTTTCGCTCAAGTGTGATTTACTTTGCGATCTGTGATACGACACACTTCGTTCGTAGAATTGCTCGCGACCTTGTGATCCAACGCAAAGAGACGAAACATTCCTTTTTTGTATATATTTTCTTTAATTTTTTTGTATATATTTTCTTTAATTTTTTTTTGTAAATAAACTATTGTGCTTTGTTTTATTGGAACAATTGTGAAATCTCATTTTTCTTTAAGACTCACGAACTCCTGCTCTCACGTCCTAGTCGCGTCGCGTACAGGGTTATACGCAAACTTTTCCATGAAATGGTATGGAAGGAGTGGAAGAAATAGAATTAAAATAATTTTTTGCCATTATTTATTCATTGTTACGTTATATTAAAACAATAGAATTTCTCCTATTTTTGGGTCAATGCATTTAAGCATTTTACCCTGGGAACGGAGATCAAGTCGTGCAAGTTTTTAGGATTGACTGATAGGAGAGAGGATCGCGTAGTTAGAGGGGAGGACGATTCGGAATCCTATCCTGTCCTCCGGAATCTAAAATAAAAGCTGTTTTAATTTGAAATTTCAATCTCTTTGCTCGCACTCGTCGTCCGCCCTTAGAAGGCATAAAAGAAAAATAGTTACGATAGAATGCACCAAAGAATCGTTATTGGGAGGATAGGGGTCACGCTATTGGCAGTGACAATCGTAACAACTCCTTGGATATCGTTGTGTATAATGTAAATTGGTAAGAATTTAAACTCGAGGCAGAGCAGAGATTCAACTTCAATCAGAATTATAAATGCTATTTGAATTTATTGAAAAAAAAGAAAAGAAAGAGAAACAAAAAAAAATAAAAGATATTGTATTATAAAAGATACTACGTAAAGCTATGAAGGAAGTGCGACTATGGTTCTCACTTTGAATTTAATTCGTTATGAAAATTCGAGGAGGACTCGGAAAAATTAGGAGAGTATTGCGAGCCGTGTTCCGAACTGGCTTGTGCTTGAATTGTGTTGCTTGATTCGACTGACTGAACTGTCTGGAAAAAACTGTGTGTGTCTGCTTTTTGGCAGCTCCTTTTATACCTTAATAGATCTCCTCTCAAGAACCAATTAACACTCTTTAAGTTTTGCACGACCTATACTCGCACTTGCTTACTTAAGATAAGAAAAGGGAAAGCAGAGCTCCGCGTAAGCCCCACTCCTGACTCTACGGAGTCTCGACTTAATTCTAAAAGTTTAAACTATGTATTTATAATAAAAATTTGGTTGGTTTTTCTAGGCTATGTCTATCCTTATGCGAGGGGAGTCTATCATGTTTTTGAATCATTGTTCTATCTTTTCTAGATCTTAAGATATTTCGACAAGTATTATTTTAATGTGACTTTAATGATTTACTCGTCCGCGCATTCAGGAAGATTTCTATTCTATTGCTAAAATTACTTAGTTATTATAGACCCATGCATCAGGAGACGCGGTAGCGTCTCCGGCCATGTTCAAAAATAGAAACTACAAGTAGACGCTACAAATCTCTTATCCCGCACCCTTAAAGTCGACTTTTTGGGGGTGTAGAACTATTAAAATATAAAAAATTTTGAAATGCCTGTAGCATATTCCGAAAGGTGGTATCGCCACGAGTAAGTTAAGCCAAAAAAGAAAAAAATCGGTCAAGCCGTTCTGGACATATAAACGGTCAAAAAGTGATGTTTTTCACGAAAAATGAAGTAACGTCTTCTTCTTCTTCTTCTTCTTCTCTGTCCGCAATCATATGTACTTCTCTTCTCTCTTACCTTTCACTCATACCTCCCCCAACTTCCACTCACCCACTCCCCCTCCCCTCTCCTCCCTTCCCCTCCCCCTCTCCTCTCCCCTTCTCAATTTTTTCGTCTTTTTCGCTCTATTTCGCACTTTTTCATCATCTTTCACCCCCTCTCACTCTCTTACACCCTTTCTGGTATATTTACCATTTATTAAAAATTTTCAAAAACCACCCCTTAGACGTGAAATTTAATTTAATCTAGCTTGTGCTAGACGTCCAATTAGAAAAATTATTTTTGGATCTATTGCGTGCCCAAACAAAAATACGATAGTTGCAATAGCGCTGAAATCGGGCTTGCTTTAGGCGCCCAATTAAAGAAATTTGGAGTGCTCTGCTTATAAAAGATATCCCAGAGACGATTAATTTGTGTATTAGTTATATATTTAAAAATATTTTATACCAGATGTAGTTTACACCAGACGTAATGATCGTGTTAAAATCGGAGAGACGAATAAAATATATGGTTGCGTGCTCACAAGAATAGCTGATGGAGGAGCTCATTCTTTATTTTCAATATTATTGTATTTTTGACATACAAACGGTTAAACATCTCGGAGAAATAAAGACAGTTAGCGAGTGACTGTGTCAGTGTCAAAATTAAAACGGAATAAAAATCTATTTGAAATTAGGTCATCACTTCAACGATAAAAATAATATAAGTATAAGTATATAACTACGTACAACTATATAATGTAAAAATAATTATTTGAATATATTGATGAAAGAATATTAGCATTTTAATAAATTATGTTATTTATTGAAATTTTATAACTTAATCGATATATTGTGTTACATACGTTACATGTAATTTCAGTTTTACTAATTCAAACTATTAATGATACATTAGTGGTTCTAGTAATCATTTCGTGCATCGACTTTACTAAAAATTGACTCTATTGATAAACTACGTAAATTACACGCGGAATAATAATAGGGAAATACTGTAACTAAAATACAGAAATGTAACAGAAGCGTATATAAAAAGAAGTATATGGAGATTTTCGCACACAAGTGTCTTACAAGAACCCGTAAATTAACCCATAAGAAATGTTAATTAAAGAAATGTTAACGACATAGGTCCCATACTTTTGCGATGTACCGTTTTTGAGATATTGAATTTGAAAATTTTTAATAAGTGGTAAATTAACCCCATAAGAAACCGATAATTAACGACACAGATACAGATATTTAGTAACAAAAAATTTATTCTATTACTGAAATCATGTAAACGATTAATCCGCACATTGTAATTGAAACAAATGCACTTTGCAGTAAGAGCTTTATTGTGTTAGTTTTCTTCATTTAAAAAGTGCTATAATAAAATCATTTAATTATTAATGACAGTATTCTTCAAATCAAGAAAACTAATACAATTCTGCCTACAAAGTGTGTTTGTTTTAATAATAGTATGCAGATTATTTAACAGTTCAGTTATTTGTATCTTTTACATGATTTTAATATTAGATTAATATTTTTGCTTAGATATTTAATGGACGAAATTGCATATGCATTTCAAGAAACAAAATATATTACAGGGTCAAAAAATATTTCAAATATCATTTTTCAATCACATTATTCATTGCAATAACAAAATAAACTTTTGATGGGTAACGATAACTTTGATCAACAACACTTTTAATACCATTATATAGAAAGCTTAATCCAAAAACAACGTATTTTTTTAAATAACGCAATAGTATCAGAAAAATTTTTTGATCTAATGACATATTTTGTTTTCTGAAATACATATATACAATTTTGTCAATAAGGTATTGAGTACAATAACTCGAATAACAATAACAATAAAAGCAGACACATCTATATTATAATGTCATCGACACGCTTAGATACATACACAGGATGGGACAAAAAGTGTGGATATACCCGAATATTTCATAAAAGTTGTATTTTAGAAGAGAATGTTTCAGACGAAAGGGTTTAGAAAGGGTTTAGAAGGATTTATTCACTGTTCTCATCCGTTTAATATTGGGTGGCGTCCCTAAAGTTAGATCAAGATCACATCGATATTTTTAAATGGAACACTCTATTTTTTATTTTAGAATCTAATAGCTGGTGTTAAGAGCTTCTCAAAACACTATAATAAAGTTATTTCGTAAAATATTCAGTTTTTGGTAGATCTTATCCTAACTTTTATGCACAAAATAATAAGACAAAACTATTGGTGCAAAGAATATAGCTATTTAAAAAAAAAATACGCAATTGCATATTGCAAATAACATAACATTTTTTAAACTTTGTTTTTTTTGCACTAATTGATTCATATATCTGTACTCTAAAAAGTAGGTGATATCCTCAAAAAATCATAAATGAAAAGGTCAAGCCATGTTCAAAAATAGACTCTCAAAAATGTAAATTTTTGCAAATTTAAATGATTATCTAATAATATAACCATGAAAAGTAACTGATATATTATGCAAGGCGCCAGTTCAAAGTGAACATACTGTTGCGTACTATTGTCATTATTATTATGTGCTATTTTGATTTGGCGCGTGCCTATCGATTGCGCGTTTCGATTCTCGATCGTCGAGAGATGAGAGGACGCTGTTATCGATGTTATGTGTCGTTAAGAACAAGCAAGCAAGCATTATACAAAGGAAATAAAGATCATTATACTCAAACATATATACAGTCCACTAAGTGCATACCCGAACACAAGAATTCGCATGAACATATTAGTTGGTCATATCGAGCCGGATAGCAACCGGACATAGCAAACAAGCACAGAAGTAGTCAAATACTACAAATAAGGTTAGGTTGTTCAACATTATCGCAATAAGGTTTCTCGAGCAAGATCGCGCGGGATAACGAATCGGTAAGTGACATACAACAATAATAGACTTCGCTCACAATGCATAGCGAAAATAAAGCAGACAAGTTAAAGGGCTTTAATCGCCAACGAGGCGCTATGAAGGCAAAGCTCACGTCGTTTTGCCTTTTCTTGGAAACGTTAGGGAACAATCGTGATGCCATGGAAGAACTCGAAATCATAAATTTAGAACAACGATTGGAAAGAATCAAGGAATTAATCACAGATTACGACGCATGTCAAACGGAAATCGAGCAGTTAATGGATGACGACGCAATGGATGAATGTTATATACAGAGAGAAGGATTCGAAACCAAGTACTACGAATTGATAGCAAAGGCACAAAAGCTCATCAATGACGCAAGACCCAGAGGAGATCCAGTCATCGATCAAAATAGCAGAGCGCAATCCGATTGTCTATCAAGAAGCTCCGTTGCATTACATCGCAGAGTCAAACTACCACAATTGAAACTCCCACAGTTCGATGGATCGTACGACAAATGGCCGAAATTTCGGGATATGTTTCACTCGATGATACATACTGACAATCAGATTGATCCTATTGCAAAGTTTCAATATTTACAGAGCTCGCTGTCAGGAGAAGCAACGAAGGTTCTCGATGGTCTGGAGGTCTCAAACGCGAACTACGAGGCAGCATGGGAATTGTTAACTAAACGATACCAAAACAAAAATCTAATGATCCACAAACACATAGGAGGGATAGTCGAATATCCACGATTAACAAAGGAAGGTCATGAAGCCTTGAGGAGATTGGTGGACGCCATGCGAAGTCACATGCGGTCTTTAACAGCATTGGAACAACCAGTCGACAAATGGGATAATTTATTGATCTACTTGATTTCAGACAAGCTTGACGCACCTTCCAAGAAGGAATGGGAAAGAGAACTCGTAGAATGCGGAAAGTCGCCATGATTATCTAATAATATAACCATGAAAAGTAACTGATATATTATGCAAGGCGCCAGTTCAAAGTGAACATACATAAAGTATATATTATCTAAATTAATTAATAAAATAAATAATATAATAAATTTAATAATATATTTACCACGAAAAATGACTGATATGTTATTCAAGGTGCAAATTCAAAATGAACATACATACTTAAGGTGTATATATTATAAGTAAAATTGATTAAAATTTGACTCTAAGTGAAAGTACATAAGTGATATGTTATTCTAGTGCACAAAATATAAAAGTCGTTTATTGAAGTTTGATTTGAAATTTATACAATCTTGGACAATGAAAAATAGTTGTTTTCATAATTCCAGAGTACTAATTTGTTAATGACTCGGAAAAAGAACATGGCGGCCAGTGTTTTGATAACAGTGTTTTGATAATGATTAATTTAAATATTAGCATTCTCTCTCTCCCTCTCTCTCTCTCCCGCCCTCCCCCCCCCCTCTCTCTCTCTCTCTCTGGGTAGGGTGACATATGTGATTGATATATTTAACAGTACTACTAACTTATTGAATAGTTAGAGGCAAGTTGTGTCGGATAAATCGGAATGTAAGTATTATTATTCCTAAGTGGATACTGAGAAACGCATCGAAGTTTTTTGAGAGCAGGCCGCCATGTTCTTTTTCCGAGTCATTAACAAATTAGTACTCTGGAATTATGAAAACAACTATTTTTCATTGTCCAAGATTGTATAAATTTCAAATCAAACTTCAATAAACGACTTTTATATTTTGTGCACTAGAATAACATATCACTTATGTACTTTCACTTAGAGTCAAATTTTAATCAATTTTACTTATAATATATACACCTTAAGTATGTATGTTCATTTTGAATTTGCACCTTGAATAACATATCAGTCATTTTTCGTGGTAATATATTATTAAATTTATTATATTATTTATTTTATTAATTAATTTAGATAATATATACTTTATGTATGTTCACTTTGAACTGGCGCCTTGCATAATATATCAGTTACTTTTCATGGTTATATTATTAGATAATCATTTAAATTTGCAAAAATTTACATTTTTTATATATGTCGTTGGGTATTATACGTTTTTGACGTATTTTACAGTAAAATACTGTAAAATGTAAAAAACCCTAGAAAATGGTCGAATAACCTCAAGACTCGATGCTCAAGACTCGATGCATGTCTTGCTCGAAGGTGTTGCTCTTATTGCTTGTAAAGAATTTTTGTGATTTTGCGTCAAAGAGAAAAAGTTGTTAACTTAGCTGAATTTAATAACAGACGAACTAATTTTAATTACGGACATTGGCAAAATGACGCACCTGGAGTTGTGTTACGTGAACATCTTTTTGCAAATAGTAATCTACGTCAAACAGGATCACAAATACTTGTATTGTCTCATACCTTTTTTGATAGATGTCAGATCAGGACAAATCAAACTCACTGTTAACGGTATTACACAATAATTATGGAACTTTATTGAATGCTTTAACGCATTAAGCGCTTAGACCGCATTACTGCTGCGCAGCGTTTCAAAATCGTTTCCGTTTTGTCAATGCGCATGGAGCGCTTTGGTAATTCGGAACGGTTTCGAAGCGCTTCCTGTCGCCCATTTCATTAGTCTCTTCTAATATCACAGGAAACTCATATAATTCTTCGCTTTTCTGATCCATTTTTCTTCTCGAAGCCGAAAATGCCTCTTCTTCTCGTTAGTCTCTCTCTTAGCCTCTATCGCGAGATTCGGCTTCTTGCGCACTCTAGTCTAATATCTCTATGGGTGCGTTCCGAGTTACGCATTAAGCGCTTTGGTAGCGCTGAGGATTCCCTAGATTGTACTACACGTACTGAATTCTTACGCTCTTTTTCAGCGCATTGACTGCTTCTATTTCGACTTGAGGCAGTTGATGCGGGTGATGCGTTTATGCACCAAGCGTCTATGCGCGCATTGATTTAATCGGAACGACTTTCTATGTAGTCTACGCGCTTAATGCGTAACTCGGAACGCACCCTATGTCTTTCTGAATTTCCGAAAGAAAATATTACTTTACATGGACCAATCACAGATCGTTATTTATGGTCTGTTCTAAAAGTCTCAGATGCTAAATACAGCATTCTTATTGGCTATTGATGTTTTAAGGCAAATACTTAAAGACGAACTTACTATATCATGAATATCGATCATAAAGTATCATTTGGCGTTGTATTTATATCGGCATAAGAAGGTTACGTAGAAGTCAAATGTTAGTCGAAGTCAAATATTGCCTAAAAATGAACAAACAATTAATAAATGTGTTGGTTATTGTCCAATGTTGGAATCTTTTTTTAATGCTTTTGCTTGCAAAAAAGCAATTAAATAAAAGAAGAACCAGGCGTTGGTGGGTGCGTCCGATTAATT